>PVJO010000219.1:0-281441 GCA_004026905.1 Hystrix cristata
GTGAACAAATTGTTGCACATGTCCAAGCCTCAGTTTTCTCATACACGTAATGGAAAATGTGTGTCATCGTCATTATAATCTATCTCATGGGATTTATTTTTCAAGGAAAAAATGAGATCTGCAAGTGAAAGTGCCTGGTGAACTGTCAAGTTACGTATACAAAGGCGAGTTGTGATTGGAGGTTTTTAAATTTGTAGTCACACAGGAGTTCACTGAAGAGAACGGCATGAAAATGACCTACTTTTCCTTGTTATTTCCCTTGAGGGCTGTGAACCTGTCCTTCAGCGAATCCACCCAGAGCAAAATCTCTGTCGCACGCAATTGCGAAGTTGCATATTTGTAAAGATGCATGAGCAAGGTCCTGCCTAAATACAGACCACGCAGGGCGTACACATCTTTCCTGTGAAAGGGTTGCACTGCAGAGTTTATAAGTGGTCTGCAGTTCCTATGATTTGTTCTAAGAATGGGCTACTTCAGTTTAGAGCAACATGCCTTCCTGAAGTGTTGCACTCTAACACAAGTGTATTTCATCAACTAATCAGTCATTGAAAGAAAATATCTAGGCTTGGGCATAATAACATGACAAAGAAAGATACTGCTAACTAGAAGGGGGAAATGTCATAACCAAGACCAAATAAACAAGCCAATATTCTTAGTCTAACACCTCTAAATAAGGAGAGGCTGATCTCTTTATATATAAAACTTACATTTTAGTGAGTACCTATTGCATTATGGAAAAGGACCTAAGAAAGATGTAAGTGCACTAACTCTAAGACACCAAGAGCCTGTTGGGAAACCCAGACTAAGGACATCTTTGGGGTTTAAAGCTTGTGCATAAGGCTGGAGTCTTATGCTGAGCAGAAAAAATCCAGCGAGTCCACACATCTTGCTTCCAAGGATCAGAAGAGTGAGGAAGGATCTAACTCCTGAGACTCACTCTGTGGAGAATCGACAAGGGGGCTCCAGGGTGACCATTCGGTGTGGTGACAGCACCACTTCTGAGGTGTCTCCTTGAGGCAGGTGCTCAGTGGGCTTCTGCGGAATGAATGAATGAATAGGCACCTGATGTACCACTGTGCTGGGGTGTCTGTAAGGATTGGGAGAAAACTAACAAACTATGGCCTAAGACAGGTGCCAAGCAAATAGTCCCTTCGTGTCATACAGTGGGAAGGATTTCGTGGCCAGCCTTATACACGCTCCTGTCCCCAGGGTTAAAGCAAAACTTCACCGGATTTAGCTATCAAATATGTAAATCTACCCTCAGGAAAATGATTCAGGATGAGAGAGAAACGGGTGAGAAGGGAAGAAAAAGTTCCTGATGTGTGTCAAATACTCGGTAACAGATGATTCACTTAATTCTCACAGTGTGTTGAAGCTGTCTTCCTGTCTCGCGGGTGAAGGAGGGGAGGCACAGTGGGCTACTTACCTTGTGGAGGGCCACACCACTGTTGCACAGCAAGGTCGGGACTAACAGCTCGCCAGACGTCAATGTATTTCACTGACTGTGGAGTTACCAAGAGCATGCTGGTCTGTGTCACATCAAAACCAACCTCTTTTTTGTTGTTACAGCAGTATGACACTTACTCAAAATCTCTCCTGGATACCCATTGCTGTAACTCGACCAAAGGAAAGGAAATGCATGTTAAGAAATCCTGTTCTTATTTTTCAATTAAGCTTTCCCTAGAGGGGACTCTCTGTTGAAAGCCTGTGCAGAAAACCAAAAAGAGCTAACAGTGCCCCAATGACAAGTATAGAAGTAAGAGAATTTCCAAAAAATGAACACACGTATTTAACCAGTATGCAGACCAACAAGTAGGTGAGGGCCAACCCTACCAAAATCCTGTCAGGCCCGCCCTGGTCAGGCACCCCACGAGAGAGCCACTATCTGGACTTCTAATTTTGTAGATTAGTTTTGACCTCTTTTGAACTTTGTATAAGTTGAACCATACTTTGTAATGTACATCTTAGGATATGTTTTTTGCTTCGCATTTATGTTTAGATTCATCCCCATTGTTGCAGTGGCAATAATTTCGATTCACTTAACTGTGAGTATAACCTTGTGAATAGTCATCACCTTCTCTAATAGGAAAAATCCAGTTCTTTGAGGCCCATGAGCAGAAAGTGCTCTACATTTTTTATGCACTTTTTTTGAATAAAAAGTGCGGAGAGACTTGACAGACATGTTTCTGATATTTACAGATCTATGATAAAATTGCATTTAGATGTTGTTTATAGGAAATGTACGTGTTGGGTGTAAGTGATGGTCTCACCTGCCAGTTGTGTGTATTTGAGGATGTAGCATGTAGCTCTCCCTGCCTATTTCCTCATCTGTATTAGGAGTGATGAGATGTAGAACTTCAAAGTTAAATGATATCAAGTAAAGGGCCTCTGTCCCTGCTTTTCCATGAGATGAGGAGGGAAATAAGATCACACATTGATACACGGACTGCAGCGACAGCTTCTGGGGCACTTGAGGTCTGTTACCAGCTCAGCTGTGGGCTTCACTGCTGCTAGGACCACTTCCGTGTCTTCCAACTACCAACAGATCGCTGTGTATAGCGAGCAGAGGTTTCTGGTTACAACTTCTGCTGTCACTCTTCTCTGGATACACACACACACACACAACACACACAACATACACACACTGCTACTGGATTTGCATGGAAGAACCAGGGAAATCAGACTATGAACCAAAGTATTAAATGACCTGAAAAATTATTAAAACAGAAAAAAGAAAGTTTGTACTTTGTGCTTCTCTTTCTCTTGTATACATACATGTGTTGCACGCGCACACACACACACACACAGGCACGAAGCCATGTGCACCAAGGAGTTAATAATGCTGCTCTCTACTTGGTGAAAATGTGAGGCTTGTGGTTGAAGTTTTGCTTCTCTGTGACTTTCTAATTTTCTGCAGTGCACCTCTGTCCCATCTGTGATGATGGGCGAGAGAATCGCAGTGGTGTGTAATAAAGATTTACTGTCTGCTTTTGTGTGTATTTGCCTGACTACCTTCCCCATGAGAACAGGATATTCTTCTTACCCCAGTTTTAGAGAAACAAATTCAGTCCCAGAGAACTTAAGCCATCGCCCGAGGTCACCCACGGACGAGAACTGCAGCCGGGTTCTGAGGAGACAAGGCACGCGCAGTCCCCGGTGCGTCAGGGGGGTCAGGAGGGAAGCAGAGACTCAGGACTGACAGCATCAGGGGAGCTGTTATGCCATTTTAAAGAGAAGAGGCCCAAAGGTCAGGTATAACTTTAAAGGCAGCATTTTCAGGAGCGCGAGTGTTTCACAGCGCTGCACTGACTCTTCTGTTTCAGAGACAAGACACAGCCTGGCCAGGAAGTTGGAGGGTACTGTTTGCTTTAGTAACTTCACCTCTGACTTCTGAGTTTGTGCCTCACAGCGAATTAGAGCAAATCGCATCTCTTCCGTGACTGGCACTCAGAGACGTCTCTGGGACTCCCGAGCAGCGTCTGGAGCTCTTCTGGGAAAGAGCTCTTTAAACGTCCTCATGTGTTGCCACCAGATTAATGTTCATTGTGATTATTCGTCGGTTTGCTCTTCCTGTGTCTCAGGGCCAAGTGCAATACCTACCTGACCTACAGGACAAGAAAGTCTTCCTTGGCCACTTTCCTTTGAGTGAAAGAGGGAAAGTGTGCAGAAGAGAAGCGAGTTGGTTCTCCCTGCTCCTTCCCTCGGAAGTCTTGCAAACCAGGACCGGCTGCATGACTGTCTGCTCACGCTGCTCACTGGAGGCTGGTTTTCGCCGTGTTTGAGTCTTGTTCCTTCTCAGCACCAGCCTCATGAGCATGCACCCTGGCGGGTGTGTAGGGCCCTGTGCTCAGAGGGCTCCAGATTTGCCTTCCTGAAACACAGAATTTTTCTTTGAATTTTTATTTCATAGGTAGAGTCTCATAGGAAAGCAAAATATATGCCAATAGCTTGGACCCTGGGCTCAGGCCTGTTCCATTTCTTGCCACTTCCCTGTCTCTCTGGACAGATTCTCATAGTTTGGGGGGTTATTTATTTATTTATTTTGGTTTTTCTTTTTTGTGGTGCTGGGGCTCAAACCCAGGCCCTCATCGTGCTGGGCGAGTGCCGTAGCACTGAGCTACATCCCCAGCCGCAGGGTCACAGCCACGCTCTGCCTCTGATCCCAGCACCCCAGGGATCACTCAGCCTCCTTCTCTCTGCCCCATCCGCCACCACCATTTCCCTCCATCCCCAGCAGGCCCCGGGTGCAGGGACAGGAAGGATCCGACCTCAGGATGTGTGCCTCGTGAAGTCTGAGCATGGCAGCAGCGTCCCGCGCTGGGCTGGCAATGCCGTGATGTGGTTACCTCTGATCCCCGTGAAGAGGTGGTAGTACCCTAGGGGTACCCTTAAGTGCCTACAGGGTTGTCTGCGGTGGAGTGCTACACTGCTGCCACGGGAAGAAGAAATGCCTGACTCAGCTTCCCCAGGGCCCCCAACGGGCTGGGGCTGGCACTGGCAGCAGGAGGTACCCAGCACTGCTGAGCGGTGTGCGCACCCATCGGGTGCAGGACTGCTGGTCTGTGGGAGGGTCTGCACTTACCGCACAGTCCCCCTGTGCCTGCAGGAACGGGAAACCAAGTCAGCGCAGCAGACACTCATTGTGACAAATGGACCAGAGTAACGGCAGACGCGCACATTAGCAAAACCGGGATGTGGGGTGTGTGGGGCTCTCTGTGTTATCCTTGCAGCTTTTCTGTGTCTAAAAGCACAGTATTTTAAAATAAGAGGTTGAGGAAAACATAACATGGCCGAGAGAATGCAGGAGAGAGGAAAACAATCTTGAAACTATAGAAACCTCCAAGAGCAGCACATTTTTCCTTTCTGTCCCGCCAAGGGGCGTGTGCTTTTGCTCCGCTCTGGGCTCTGCAGGTGCTGCTGCAGGTCTGACTGTGCAGCCCTCCGTTGAAGGTGTAGTTCTGCTGCCTGCCTTCCAACTCAACCTCGCGCTTATCATGTCCGGCCTTTGAGCTTCTTTGATTGCCATTAATGACTACTGTGCATCGGCCATCGAAGACCTGGCTACTCCACCACGAGGTGCTTAACGTGCTTTACCCCTTTCCTAACGTAAGAGGAATGTTCTTATCTAAAAGATGCAGGAGATTGAGGTCCAGGATCACACAGTAAGTGCTAGGAAAGAAAGTCTTCCTGATACTCCCTCTAAAGTACAAATGAGTGGCAGGTGCTCGGACCCCGCCCCACGCCTCTCCTGTTCCTATCTGTGCCCTCTACTTCAGTGACCATGCTAAGTGTGACATGGGGAAATCTTGACTGTAGATTAAGAGTGTGGGAAGCAACAAGCCTAACATAACTTCCAAATGGAATAACTAACTTTTGCTTTAAAAATATTTTGGTTGGCCTGACCGAAAGCAAGTGATGGAACGAGATGCTATTGCATGGCTCAGCCAGGCAGCCACATCTCACGGTGGACCCACACGAGGCCCAAGGCGAGTGCCTGCTTGTCCAGAGAGAGACAATGGGTGGGCTGCTGTGGCCATGCCTAGTCGTGCTAAGTGTTACCTCTTGAAAACACCCCTTGTGTGTGTGTGTGTGTGTGTGTGTGTATGTGTGTGTGCTTCTGCTCTTGTTATTACTGTATGTCCTATGTGAATCTGGAGTAGAAAGACAATCTCTTTCTTCCTCTTCCTGAAGAAGAAATGTGCCAGATCATGCTACACTCCCTTAGCATGTCCGCTGATTCCCAGGGCTCTGAGCAAACTATTCACTCTTCACTGTCCAGGTGAATGTCAGAGCCTCACCACAGAGAACAACAGGCTGTAAAGTGAAGCAACTGAGGCAGTAAAGCCTGATGTCTGGGGAGTCGTTGGGCTTTTTCTTCTAGGAGGACAGGGAATAAGGATGGATGGGCTCTGCCCCTTTAGGAAGCGCTTCCTTGGAAGAAGTGCTCTTCCGGAAAGAGATGCAAAGCAGGACGTCTTTCAGACACACTAGGGAGAGAGGAGAATCTTCCCCTTGAGGAGGCGCTGCGGGAGTGAGGAAAAGAATGGAGGGAGGTGTTCAAGTCTGGCTTGAAATGTGTTTTATTAAAAACGCCCCAATTCTCGTCTGCACATTTTTGAGCAGTGTGAAAAAATGGAGGAAGTTACCTCCAGTGGTTTTGTGGGTTTTAAGTATGACATACAGGATATTGAGTGTTAACCCCTGTTTATCCAGAAGTGCCCCACGTATTGGGGATCAAACAGGGCAGCAATTCTTTGAAATGGGTTCTACGCATTGGGTGTCACACTTCTCTCTCAGTACCACACACGTAAAATTACACATATAATAATAAAAGCTATATGGTCCTACTAGGATTTTTCTGTAAGTGTATAATGTGTTCTAAATCTGGCAGGAATTTTATATTAGAGCTGTGTGGGAGATTTTTAAAAATTTTTTACTAGCGCTTATTGTATGCTCACATTCCAGAAAGCTTGGTAGAATTAATGGGTGTTGTTCCCCTCAAAAACAGCCAAGTATGTGTGAGAGTCCGACTGCTTTTTATAACTGTCTGTAGCTTCATTAATTCATCCTAGCGTTATAAAATTAATTCAGTGTTTATTAACATAGGTTTCTTAAGTCAATAACCTGAAGTATTTGTTTAGACCCCACAGACTTTTGAAAATGAAATGACGTGTTGTGGATAAGTAAAAAGAGTCTGGATTGTCCAGAGAAAATAGGATCTTGAAAATAATATTTTTTCGTATGATGCCCTTCGAATATTTCCAGAAAAACTCATCTTGTGGAGGGTCCCGTCAGAGCCCCAGCTTTCGCCACACAGAAGTCTGCCGAGTTCACACGCGGCTCCACCTGGGAGTCCGGTTCAGAGTTTCCCTGTGATCCTGGCCCTTGCAGAAGGGAAGTTTTTGCTTTGTTTAGGAGCTGCAAGACTCCCAGGCCAATAAACATGTTCACCTAAAACCCCAGACAGTTTCTCTTGGACTGAAGTCTTATCAGGGAGCTCTTGTTCGCCTCTAATTAAAGAGAGATTGTGAGGAGAGGGTTTGTGCAGGTCCGGGTTTGCTGAATCTGAAGTCACCCCAACGTGCGCACACTCCCCGGGATGAATGACCGCACAGTGCTTAACACAATGATGGGTCTCCCCCGGATTCCCACCGCCTGCTTAATTTAGGAGAAAAGCAAAGTGAGGAAAATGCTCATTTCTCCTGTTGGGCGCAAGGGCTCAGAAATGACATCACACCCCCGAAAGAGCCCGGGTGACTAAGGCGGAGAGAGCCTGAGAAAGCTCTGCTGCTTCTGCCTTTAGTTTTAGGACACATTTATGCAGATGAGCACGGAGGAGCTGGTCCCCGCCTTCTTCCTCAGAGGAAGTTCTTGTAGCTAGCTCACTGACACCTCGCCAGGCAGGGGGGTGTAGACTTGGCACCAGCCGTCCTCCCGGGCAGAGCAGCACGGTGATTTGTTCTCCTGGTGGAGCGAGCTGGAAGGAAGGAGTCGCGAGCAAATAATGAAGGAGCAAGGGGGCACCTTGAGTAGTGCTGGGCTCCGCCGCGTGGAGCCTGTGATGGACAGCCTGCAGCCGCTGCAGCCTGACTACATGCCTGTGTGTTTGTTTGCAGAAGAACCTTATCAAAAGTTAGCAATGGAAACGCTGGAGGAGCTGGACTGGTGCTTAGACCAGCTAGAGACGATCCAGACCTACCGCTCTGTCAGTGAGATGGCTTCCAACAAGGTAAGCGACGGACGGCCACTTTCTCCGTCCAAGGGTGACCCGCGTCCCGGTCTGCAGGGGTGTGCGCCGGGGAGCAGGAGCCCCGGGGAGAGTGCGTCTGTGGCTCTGTCTCACAAGACCCTGCCCCAGTGCCACGCTTGCTTGCGTCTTGGAGCTACAGCAACAGTTTAAAAGCCTCAGTAAGCTTGAATTTCCAGAAACCAAACTGAGCTTGGTTAGTGTAGTTCAGAATACGTTTCAACTGAAAGGTACAACCCTTCCATGTCACTATACGAGTGAAAATTCTGGGTTGTTCTTATTTTTTCTTTCTACAACTATCAGAAAACTAAGATCAGGATGGGGTAAAAATGTGTAACGTGTCACACCACAAGGAGGTGTTATGTATGTATTTTAAACAAGGAAATAATTTGACCTGCTTATTTATACCAAGGAGAAAAAGCTGATTTGCCTTCAAGTTTGATAAATTCCTTCTGAGAGGAAAGACATTTTGGAATTTTCTACATTTCTTTTGTGACGTTGGCGTGACCTAAGATAAAAAAGAAACAATATACTTTCCAGAGACAGAAAGCTTTTTTTTTAAAAGTTTGCTGATCTTCAAAGTGAAATCATTTGAAATCAAGTTCTAACCATACCGCAAAGGGGGGTGGTTATTTGCACTATCTAGACAAAACTTACTCTTGCAGCTTTAAGTGTGTAGCATTATATCGTTTGTTTAATTAGCACCTAGAGTTGGAGTGCTAATTTATTCAAGTTACATAGCGAGAGTTGTTGCTTGTTTTTTGGTTTTATTTTTCCCTTGGAGAAAGTAAATATGTAGAGATATAGACATAGATATAGATATAGATAATCTCTATATTTATATTGTATAGGTAGTAAAAATTATGGAGTTTCATAAATATATATGTGCAAACATACTTTGACGAAAGGTCTTGACCCTATACAAGTGGCGACGAACCTACGGCATGCTTATTATTGTGTGTTTTTCTTTTAAGACAAAGGATGTTAATGTATGAGTTGCTTTTTCTAAACTAAAACCTCAGCATTCAGGTTCAATTGCAATGTTGGCACTTTGTGATAAATAAGTTGGTTTTGGATTGCACTTTGGGCACTTGGTTCCTAAAAGTTTTGCCGTCACTGCCCTAGAACCTCATAAGAGCACGTTTTCAGAATTCCCAACCATTCTAGCCAGAGGCACTGTGTAACTCTCTTGTATTTCTGAGGCTGGGGAAGGATTCACCCCATACCTTCTAGTAAGCCTTTGTCAGCCCCGAGGGCCCTAGTGAAGGTGCGTCCCTTCTCCTTTCCTGGGGTTCAAAGTGTCGGTTCTGGATCCAGGCTCCTGGCCCCTGTTCAAAGGCTCTGGACAGAGGGAGCGGAGCATCCTTAGGCTATTCTGAAAGGTGGTGGCAGTGGCCCAGCTCTCACTCCGTAGCTCTTTGTTTATTGACTGACAAAAGGGCAAAAATAAGGCCTTTACTAAAATTTTAGTTCAGAGTTCAAGTTAGTGGGGAGAAAATATGACAAAGATACATTTGAGGTTCAAATACCTTTTGCCAATTTCTCTGAACCTCTCAGTTGAGGGCTAAATTCAGGGACTTTCCGAGCTGGTGTAAAACTCATCTTACTGCTTCCCCACGAGGGCCCTTAACTGTGTAACTTCTCCAAATCACACTGGGACTCCATGTAGAAGGACTTTCACACATGCTCAGCCTGCTCGGAAGCATTAGCAGACAGCCTGGGCCCCGGGTTCTGATCATCGGTACCTATGCAACATGTCGATCCAACACTTGGAGGTCATTTTTCAGTAGATTTGACCACTGCATGCATGATGAGCTGTTAATGTCACCACGCTAAAGCAGGTGACCACCTGCAGGAGAAGAAGAATATTCCCAGAGAAAGTACAAGTTGCAATTATTTGTTCATTTTGAGTGTTGAGGCATCATGGCACTCCGACCACATTTGTGTCTCAGATGCTAACGCTGGACGTGGTCTGTCTTGCAGACTTACTTAAAATCATTTCTTATTCAGCATAATAACTGCCACAGCTGTCAAACTCAGCGCTGAGTGGGTCCTGGTGAGAACTCCAATCCCCCAGGCTTCTGCTCTTCCATGATGGTGTTGTGTGCAGGAAGCAATGAAAGCTAAATAGTGCTCAGCCCCAAGAAGAGGGGCCCTCAGTGCTGGTGGCTAGCTTCCGTAGAAGTCTGTAGCCTCACCTACTTCCAAGATCTACAGCTGAAAGGTTGTAAGGCAAAGCGGTTATCCAGGGGCTGAGGAATGCCCACATGACAGCTGAAGTCAATTTCAGCATTTTTTTTTTAAAAAAGATATCTTTTCACTTTGCTCTCTGCCTTTAGTCTTAATTATTCAGACAGTTGTTTTGGATAGAGCTTAAGCACAATCTAAAGCATGGCTAGTATAACACGATGCAAAAGAGGACGTTTTTGTGGTTATCAAAAAGAAATTTGCTCTATACTGGTTTGGGGGTAACTATATTATCTGTGATAATAATCCACATTCCATTTTAGATGACAACATGTGAGGCTCCCACCCAAGTTGCCATTTGAAAAATCATCCCCATCATCACTTTCATTGCTATGGAGTCTTTTGTGATCATATTTTCTTACCCTCGCTGACAAAGGAACTATGGCGAATATGAGTGACAGAGCTGGGATGAGTGCAGAGATGTTTTATAGAGGGAGACTATGATGGGTGTGGCCTTGGAATTGGAAAATCATGGTTGCAAGTGAGTCTGTACCATTGACCGGCTTTTTGATTTGAGTCAACCTACTTAACCACTCTAAGACTCAATTTTCTTATCCACAAAACAGGGATAAAAGTGGTACCTACCTCATCAGGTTGCTGTGTGGATGGAAATAATGAACTTACAGCACTTAGCAAGGCACCTGATGAATAGTATAAATTCAGTAGGTGATTGCTTACTAACAGCATCTACAATGCTTTGCCAAAAAAAAAAAAAAAAAAAAAAAAAACAACCACCTGTGTCCCTACTTCTGTTTCAGCTAAGTGACCACCAAGTTTTGTTTCCATTGTCTGACTTAAGAGTGCAGATAGGGGAACCAGTGTCACAGGGTGCAGTACATGCGGGTGACCTGTGCCAGTTTCCATGCAGATGGAGGGGACTTGTTTGAGTCTGGCAGAGTAAGAACAAGCGCTCTTTCATGTTTATTTCATCTGGGCAGGGCTGTGCTTCGCCTTTGTTTTTATTTATGGGATTGTTTCCCTTAACTCTTTTATAGTCTGAGGAAGAGCAAATGGCTCAAAGACTGTCATTCACTTTCCCGAGAGTACCTCAGAGCCCAGGGAGTTGAGGGGCTGTTTCTGTGACTCATAGACACATAGTCTGCTTCGGCCCAGCTCTTCTTAGGCCCTTAATGCCGCCCCAGGACAAACAGAATTGCAAAATTTGAGAGAAAGCTGCAGCCAGGTGGGTTCATATTGCAGACCATTTTCTCCAAAACGTGACCGGAAGAGGAGGAAGGTCAGGAGGAATTTTACGAGGCAATGACATTGTTTCCCGCGGTGAAAGGGACGTCTGTGAGCTCCTGCCAGCAGCCCGGCTTTGGCGAGACGTGTTAGAGCGGTTCCGTGTAACGGCAGATCACTGCCTCAGATTTGCTTGTTAATTTTTGTGTTTCGACTTTCATCATCTCCTGAGTTAGAAGAATTGTCTCACTTTAGCAAAAGGCACCGGAGCATGAGTTGCTCCGTGGTGAAACAGTCCGATGTTTTGAAAACAGGATGCTTTGGCCCTGCGGTATAAAAAGGGGAACGGAAAGAGAAATGGTATAGAAAGGAAGAAAGCAAACAGCCTCGGCAGGATCCCCCCGCCGACGGCACAGGAACAGTGACCTGTCCCTCTGACCTTCACTGTAGCTCAGTTCCCGACCGACGTCACTGGAGGAGGATAGGAGGAATAGCACAGCTGCCGTGAGGGTGACTAGAATTTCCTGTCCCCTTCCTGACAGAGGCAGTCAGAAAGCACATGGTTGCAGCAAGAGCGGCTGGGGACGGTCAGCCTGGGACAGTTCCAAGAGGCATAGTTGGGGCTGATGGGGACCGGGAGGTGTTCTGCCCTCTTTTATCCGAAAGCATAGCTCCCCACCTAGGACTTCTGGGCAAAAAATGTCGAGAGGGTCGTGGGCATTCTGCACACTGAAGGTCTGTCCAAAGATGAACATGCTGTGATAGTGGATACGACGCTGTGTCCAGTAACTGGCCCTAACTCCCTCCGGTCTCCTCCTCTGGCCTTTTCTCTCCCTGCCAGCTGTGCCCTGGGACAGTTTACGTTCAGGATGAAGATCTGAGCCTACTTGGTGACAGTGAATGTTCTGTTCTCAGCATTTTCTTTAGAATGAAGCCCCAGCACTTGGGCCTTCTGTAAACATTTGGCGAGGACGGGATCCCTACCAGACAGGGATGGGACGAGGCCGGCCTTTCCTGAGGCCTGGTGAAGTCAGCTCCAGGCACCATCGCTGTGAGAGTCAGCTCTCCTGGCTGCACTGGTTTTGTTTTTCAGTTTTTCAGGAGCGGCTGTGCTGGAGTGCTGAACACTGAGCGTAGAGGCAGCTTCTTGCCTTTGCTCTTGGATGGGATAGAAGAGAGGCCCACAGTTCCAGCAGCCCAACCTGGAGCCACCTGGAAACCAGGCTGCCTGACACGGGAGGGCGATCATGATGGCTGAATGTCCCAGTGCGGGGAGAGTTGTTTTCTATATAATGGAACAATCAAAACCCATGGGATGTGTTGGATCTGGTGGCTCCTAAGGGAAATAGATATAGTGCCCCACAGATTCATCTTAGCACTCTGTCAGTTGATGGTAGGCAGGTGACCAATAGTTGAAATGGATTAATGCTACACTGGCCTCAATTTCAATCATAACGATTAGAGCTATGCCATCTTTAGCACCCTGAGCACAAGAAGGGTCCTTTTCCTGGACTCTGATTTAGAGAGCCTGCGCCTTGTCTTCCTCCACCTGCCCACTGGCCCAGGTGAGCTGGTCAGGCCAAAGGGGCATTTGGGCATGCTCCTGTAGACCCTTCTATGCAATTGCTAGACCCCCATATTCTTTGCTCAAAACATCCTGAACCTACTTGCAGGGCCTGTGCAGGCCTCTTGCCTTAGATGTGCTGTAAGAATGAACTCCGTAGGCCAAGAAGCAGGCAGGTGGTGGCAGTGTTGGGTGGAAGAGAATCATGTGAGAGGGACTCGGACACGGGTGGTAGCAGAGGTTCACACGGGCTTCCACGGCAGGCTCCCGCTGGTGAGGACATAAGAGGGAGGCTGGAGCGCCAGAGCGAGGACCCCAGTGCTCAGCAACCCCAAATTCAGTCTGACCTTCTAGGCTGCAACTCAAGATTGGAGTTCAGGGGATAGCTTCATTCGTATCTTTATATACTTTGGCTTCCATCTCCTAACACCACACATGTGAGAGGTGACCTTGACTTGGAGGGCAGAAGAGAATGAAAATCAGTTCTGATGGCCAAATGGACACACATGCACTTTTTGTTCCAACTTCTCTCTCTTTACTGCCCAGAATTATATACAATAAAGTATGGTGGCAGCAAAGTAAAGTTAAAAAAATGAGAATGAACCCAGTTTGAATTCTGGCTCTTCCTTTATTTACATGTGTTACTAAGGATCATTAAATCATCTCATTGTTTACATTTTCTTATCAAGATAGTTGGAGAAGATTATCTTCATGGCCTCCTTCAGGTCTTATTGACAGAATAATGACGGTAAATAATCGAAGTACTTGGATAAGTGTAGATTCTGTGCAGATCTGCTGCTAAATCCTTTACCTACATTTTCTTATTAATGTTCACAATAGCCCTTTACAATAGCTACTATTATCATCTCTGCTTTACAGACAAGTAAAGAGAGGCTCAGAGAATAGAAATAACTTACCCAAGGTAAGGAAAGAAGAGAGCCATGACTGGGGGTTTAGTTCAACCCTTGCCTAGCAGCATGCATGAGGTGGAGTGGGGTGGGGAGGGAGGGGGAGAGAGAGAGAGAGTCAGCATTCGCACCCAGCGTCATCTGACTGACCATCAGTGATCCAAATAAAAGACAGATATAGAAAAACATTCCGATGTATCTAATAATTCTTCTAAGGGAGTTTTCTAGTGGTTGATGGGAGAGTGTATTCGTCTAATTCTGGCCCTCATTGGTTCAGTCTGGTTCGAAATTCTAATCCATGACTACTGTATTCTTGGCCTACACCTGGCCCATCTTGGCTGGGAAGCACAATATGCTACCCTTGGTAAAAAGGAGAAATGATTGTAGCTATAGAGGTTTATTGTAAAGCACTCATAGAAATGTAAATACCAATATTAAATACGTCCACTTCTTATGGATCAGTGTACTAAATTCAAGATCTATTTGTTTCCTAAAATTCTTTAATATGGCTATTAACATAGTAAAGTTTTATTTTAAAAATCTTAGGCTACTCCCAAATTCCCTTTTTTCCCTCAAAATAATAAAAGAAAGAGAGCTATTTCTTGCTTTAAAAAAATAATCATTGTTTCATTAGCCAGGGCAATTTCATCACTGCATAAAGTGAGAACTTAGGCTTCGGTAGCGATAATATACAGGGATGTTTCCTTGAAGCAGCCTGTAGACTGTTTTCCTGATTCATTGTCGCCTGGAATGAAAGAGATTAAGTTGTTTATTCTTTGTCATTGTTTTAATTACTCTTTTTATGACAAAACGGGGTTGTATTATAGATTGCAGTTCGGCATTCCACGTTCTAGTCTTATCAAAATTTAGCAAATTAAGGAGTTTGGAAGTTAGTTTGTGCTTGTAATAAGTTTGATTTGTAATCTATTTTGTTTTACTTGACTATTTCTCCATTGGAATATGGAACTATTTCCTTCCCTAAATTCTGACCGTTTAGCCCAGTCGCTGTGGTCACTCACTCAACATTCTAAGCAGGCTGATCTCTAAAAAGCAAGCGGGGTGACGTGAGAGTTGGCTCTTTGGCTGTTGTTCTGGCGAGCTGATAAGAGCGCACGGTAGTCTCAAAATCCCATAAATAAGTCGTTTTAATGAGGGCCGCACTCTCCACGTGGGGAAATCAATCAGATATTACGTTTAGATTGTCAGTTAGAAATCTAAAGCACTAGTCTTGAAGGATAGAATTACAATACACCAATGGAACAAACAGTTGGTTTCCATTTTGTTTAGACTTCCTTGTCTCTTATGGGGGCGGGCCTTTGTGTTTTGTTTTGTTTTGTTTAAATATATCCCAGTCTAAAAGGCCACCAAGCTCTACGCCATGGTTAGCTATGAAAGAAAGCCAAGGCTGCGCTTGGGTAGTTCCTCCCAAGTATTTCGCTCCTGAGTCACAGCAGGCTCTGCGCGAGGCGATGGCTCGGCTGTCGGGAAGCTGGGCACACTCACGGGAGGTGCCAGGCCGACTTGTGCCCCGGGCAGTAGGTGTCGCGCTCTCGAAGGCACTGTGCCAGCTGCTGATGTGCCTCCCTGCACATCCAGGCGCCCTTCTTCAGGCCGTGCCAGCCGCTCTCTGACTCGCCCGCTCGTACGTGCTGTTTCCCTCAACTGGTGCCAAACTGTTTAGTCTCTTGGATATTTTACTGTAACTTCCTTTGTTTGATTTACTCTGAAGTGGCCAAGTGCTTCCACAAAGAAAGGACTGTTAAGTTATTTAGAAATGAAGAAGACAGTAAAACTCCTGTTTCTTTTGTTTCTGTTTGGGGAAGTGCCTGATAATCTCTTCCTCCTTGTGGAGTCAGTTTGAAAGCTATAAACCATGCCATTCGGCTCATGGTCACCGCATCTCCCCTTTCCTGATCACTTGCATCTTGCCACGGACCACTTTGGAGACCTGATGCCCTCAGAGGTTGAAGCTTAGCAAATTTATTAAAGTAAATTCATGTTTATAGCTCAGTCACTTTGGTCTTTCAAAATAACTAAAAATATTCAAAATATAAGTGAGTTTTAAATTGATGATGAAAAACCTTAATGGTCACATTCTCAACTCTCTTTTCCCAAAGTATGTTGCATAATGTTACAACCTTAAGGAATTATGAAAATTATTAGTGTGCAAAGAAGTAGAAGTAAAAAATGATTAAATCAACTCAAAAGTTTCAGTCTTAGGACAAGAAATATTGGCCTCTGATATCTGAAAAAAAGAAATTTTAAATATTTGTTTTAAAAATGAAACAGTAAGGAGAGAAATTGTCACTAAATAAAAATGTATTTCCAACTCGGCCACACTGGTTCTGCTAAAATGAATCAAGCAGACAAAGTGAAGTGTTTGCTTGGCAGCTATTAATATCTTCCGTCACTGAGGATGGTGAAATTCAGTAAATCGAACAAAAAATAAATATTTTATTTCTGGTTAATGGTTGAGCATAGTTGCATATTTGCAAAATCTTAGCACTCTAAACCCAGAGGGGGCCTTAAGTGTTATCCATTGGAAGCCATATTATGGATAAGAAAAGTAAGGTATGGATTTCCTCATTAATAAACAGTGGGGATTGCATATTTAATGCACTCCAAAGAACTTTGTAAAATATAAATCGCCATCTCACTGAAGAGCAGTTGAATATGGCATGACTTCTCCAGAGTCAGGAGGATAATTCACGGGATTATGGCTCAAAATCCACATCTGATTATAATTCCATCTTCAACAAAAGGCTGGTTATGCTGAGAAAGGCATGAATGGTCGCTCTTTAGCTTCAGCTGATTTTCAAATTTCTTATTCTCCTTTTACCTTTAAGTAAAATCTCTCTGTGTCATAATTATTTCAAGTAGAGAGAACAGTTTTAGTGTACAAAAATTGGATGATCAAAATAGAAGAGGAAATCGTTGAAATGAGTTACTTTAACTGCTCCTGCTCTCATTGATTTTCTGCACTTTTTGTTATTTTAATTTCTGAGTTTTAAAAAATTATAAAATACTGGGAAAAAAATCTCATCTTATAAGGCAACCAAGATTAATATTTTCAGCATTCATTAAAATGATGCCCTATAGATAATTTTTCCCAGTGCTTTCAGCCAACATGCTATCCTATTTCTTCCTATTAATTTCCATTACTGATATTTAATGTCTGCCTGACATTAGTTCTGAACAACGTACTGTTGATAACTTACTAGTTTACAATAACGTTTCCAGTGTTTCATCATTATAATTTATATTATTGCTGGTTATTTTCTTCAATTAGGTTAGATTCCCACAAATGGAATTAATAGGTGGAAGAGCATGAATATTTCTAAGGCTTTTGATCCTTGTTTGCTTTCTCACTAAGCCCAGTGCCAGAGTTTAAGTAGTAAAAATGTCCTGTGGTTAGAGTAACTGCCCTCAACTTCTTTCTATTTCTCCTTTCCTGTCTCTGAATTGAAAGATGAGATTGGAGATTTTTACTTACTGATGTAAAAGTAACCAGGCTTTGAATTCTTTCCTCCATGTACCAAATCTATGGCTTGTTTTTTTTTTTTTTTTTTTAAAGACAAGGTCTCACTTTGTAGTTCAGGCTGGCCTTGAACTAACTCTGAAGCCCTGGCTGGCCTTGAACTCGCAACAGTCCTCCTGCCTCACCCCCCCCCCCCGAGTGCTGGGATTACGGGCACGCACTACCACATCCGGCCAGAGCTATGGTTTGGCACTGTGAAATCAAGATGGTAATCTCAGCTTGACCCATGCTTGGAACTCTAGATTGTTTCTGCCGAATGGCTCAGTGTAAAGTTCTCATAACTCAACTGATTTCTTGATGCTTGAGTCATATCACAAATGTCTAGTGGAGTTAGTTTCAACAGTGTTGGCAGCTACTTATTGAGAAACAATATCAACATAATTAATGCTGTGTAAGGCTTTTAAATCAGTTACGTCTCATTTGCAGTCTATAGAGACACACTTTGATGTATTTAGGCACTTTAAGATGAGTTTTAGTACTTGTTTAGAATTTAGATCTCTGATAGGTATTGCATACATGTTGCTATAAAATATTTTGTAGCAGTCTATTAATCTAATATTTAAAATAAGGAGACACAGAGAAAACAGAGAAAATGACTTGGAGTGAGTTGATCGTGTTGGTATAATGCTTATTAAAGGAAACTATTTCATGTCTAAAAGATCATTGCCATTCTGAAACCTCATTTCTAATCACTGTTTATATTGTAAAGTAGACAAAGTAAGAGAAAATTTCTTAGCATATAGTGTAGGAAATGAGAAGAAAAGTTCTAGTTCTTGAATAAGTTTGGTGTTTTGGCTCTAGTAATATGATACGGAACACTTAAGTTTAAATGCTAAAATATTTAAAAGGAGATTCCACTTGGAGGAAAAAACACGGAATAGCCAGAATAATTAGTTTGAAAAGACACAAAAACAACAAAAAAAATCATAGCCTGAAATTTCAGTAGCTCCTATTGATCACAATGTGAACTTCCAACTTCCTCTCTACCATGATGTCAGAAAATCTACTAAAAACATGGCTTTAGAATATCAGTAAGAATTTTATTATTGCTTGACAATGAAGAAATATAGGCCTTTAGCCTGTTTTGTAATTTCATTGCCTAGAAAACTTCCCTTTGTCCCACACATATAACCAGGCCAGTCTATAAAATACCAGAACCGTATTTTTGTTTGCAATCTTTCCCAGTTTCTTTTTGAAATCCTGGCTTCTCTAGCCTTCATCCAATTCCCACCAACCATCCTCTCACCCATTTTATCAGTTGATGTCGTACCTAACATTTTAGTTATCTGGCATATCAATTTTGTCTGCTCTGGAATGCAGACTCTCAAGGATTGAAATCACAATTGGGAGTGTTTGAGATCTCACTTTGCTCGTATAGTGTCCGCGCTCAAAGCATGGAGGAGGCTTACCTGTTTCTGTTTGATTGTAAGGAAGGACGTGAAAGGCAAAGCAAAGCTTTGGCCTGTTGGTGACAGCTGATTTTTAAATCTATTTTATTTTAGAAAGTTGCACAATTCTAACTGGACCATTTAAGAAGTTCCTCAGTACAGACATGTTTAGTAGATCATTCTGCTCTCAGCCGTTGCTGGGACAGCGGGCAGTGAGGATCGCCCCACTGAGCAGCACAACACAATGCTGAAGATGAAAATTCTTTTAGCATTTTCAAAAAGCTTAAAATTTTGGAACACCTTCAGACCGTTGAGCGTGACAAACAAGTTCCTTTTTATTAGGAGAAGTTAGAGATGCCCAGGCAGGGCACTAATGAGGTGGACTCTAACTCTGGATACCCCACTGCTGGACCTCAGGGGAACGAGCTGGCCAGATCCCCACATGTACCCCACTGGAGTGGCGCAGAACCGCTCTGCCTGCAGCCTCTCCCCGGCTGTGCCTTGTGATCGCTGCCTCTGGCTCCCTCTGTGACTGAGTCAGATGATTTAGATACATCTGTGTTTACTGATGCAATGCGCATGTTTTCCTTGGCCCAGCCACTACATTATTGTGTTCCTGACAGGGTGAGCTGCCACTGAATTTTCCCTTACTGTGTTTTAACACTCAGGATCCAGTTGCACAAAGCTCATTTGCATCTTTCTTACCCGTTGCAATGGGTGCTTCCTTGAGAACATCTCCAGATTTACCTGTATTATTTTTTTTAAAGATTTAGAAGTCGTTATTGGGTCAGGGATTTAGCTCAGTGGTTAGAGTTCTTGCCCAGCACTCTAGTGCTTGCCTATGTTGATCCCTGGCACAAAAAAAAAAAAAAAAGTGGTTATCATTTAGCCTCAGAGAATTTGTTTTTATTGGAATTAGTGAAAAGTCCTATTGTACTAATATTCCTCTTTGGTGTGTTGAAAGTCTTAAGCTTATCGTCTAATGTGTTATTTGTCTTATGTAGTAAAAGTCACAAACTAGAAAGAGCTATATATTGCTTTTCAAAGAAGACCTTTTGGGACCCTTAATAAAGCACTTTGCTAAAATAAAGAACTTTGCCAAATACAAAAATATGAACCATTGGGCAGGAATAGAGTGTCTCTTAAAAAAAAAAAAAAGAGTAAGGTAAATATAGTGGGTTTAATTGAGTAAGATATAAGCTCTTTTTCTTAAGTAGATACTAGATAGGAAGAATTCAGGAAAGGCTTTTTTCCATTTTGATCACTGCTTTTCCAGTCTAATCACATGATCCAGACTACATTTCCCAGAAAACTCCAAATCCGCCTGAAGCAACCTTGGTTACAAGGTAATGCTGATTTCCAAGGCCCATTTCTTCATTTAAAGCTCATTTGCTCTCCAGATTTCCCGTGGTTCCGGGATTCAGTGTTGTGAAGAGCCAGTCTTGTCAAGCAGCCCTGTCCGGTGCAGCACGGTCAGGAAACATACCGGAAGAGTCCGTTTTGTATCCAAGCACTTTCAGCTCTGTTCTCAGGAATACCCACCGTGAGCAAGTATTATTAGACTCCATTTTCAGATGGAAAACCAAGATTCAAGACAGAGAACTGTGCTGGGTATGATGGCTCACACCCGCAATCCCAGCAGTCTAGGAGACTGAGGCCGGAGGATGGCAAGTACAAACCCAGCCAAGGCACTTACCCACTTAGCATGTCTCAAAATAAAACAATAAAAGAGCCGGGGATGCAACTCAGTGCAAAGCCCAAGATTCAATCCTCACTACAACAAAAAAGAAAAAAAGAATTGCGTAAATCCTTCATCCACCAAATCTTGAGGCTTAGAGTCAAGATTTTGTTTCAAAGTTCAGTGATTTAAAAATTAAAATTAAGGGGAAATCTGCAGAGTAATTTACTGTATCCTTGTATAACCTATTAACAAAACACATAATCATAGAATTTGGAAGTTAGAGGTTGGCCCAGGCTCCTTCTTCTTTTTTTTTTTTTTTTCCCCAGACCTCAATTTAGATGTTATCTCTTTAGGGAATCTTCTCTAATTACCGAGCTCAGGAGTTTGTTGGTATAACAATTTAGGGTTTTTGTTTTCAGTTGTAAAGGTTGGCATTTACTTATCTCCTGATTAGCATATAGGGTTGTGGGAGACAGGACTTGTGTCTACCATGTTCATATTGTACCCTCAGCCTTAAGATTAGCTCTAGATATGTGGTAGGCAATTAAGTAAATATTTTGCAATCACTGCATGAGGTTCAGAAATTTAATCTAATGTGTCTAAAACCAAATATGAGTAGAAAATGCACTAGAACCCAGGAATCCTGTTTCCTGTTCTAATGCAACAGACTGCCACACCTCATTCTGGTTGTTTTAATTCTTAGGTTGGATGAGAATCCTCCTGTCTGGTTTACAATTCCTCGAACTACCCGCAAAGGGTAGCAGATATGAATTCACGGGATGGCGATATGGGAGGTAGTGTGTGCTTCTGTTCTCCATGCCTAGCTTATTGCTGACGCACACCTGACCCTAGGTGAACGTTCAACCAACCAATACCTGTTCCGGCAGTAATCTCAACCATGAAAATCTGACCAAAACGCTTCCTTGGAACAGTTCTCCTTATACCAGGCAACCTGTGGCTATGGTCAATACCTAAAGAGCCCTACGGTTTCTTAATTTGAAATTATTGGCTTATGCAAGGAAGCATGAATGTAGCTGAACCTCTCTAGGAGGCTTTCTTTATGGTGTGGCTTCAACAACCTAAGGCCCTTTTGAGTTATGGTTTTCATTTGACATGTTTCTTCTATCTTTCTGGCCATTCTGGTTCATACTCCTTAGATAGGTGAATAATCTAAATGTCAACCATCGAGCCTGCACTCCTATGAGTAAGTCATGTGTCACATAATCTTTATGACATGGCGCTGCATCACACCTGCGGCAGCGTACTGTGGGAATTCTCTGGTTAATTATATAAGCTACTGTCAACATGAAAAGAGTTCAGGTGTCAAAGAACCACCCAAAACCTCCACCCACAAGCAACTCCAAGGTGGGGATGGTACCATGAGCTCAAATTCTTTTAAAATTCAGAGAGAAAAAGACTCGCCTCCAGTCCAAATCCTGTGGAGTAAAGAGCACCCAGGATGTCCCAAACACCTGACCACCCAACTCTGTGTACACAATTTCTAGCTGCCCCATTTTAACGATGGAGAAACTTAGTCTCTGAGAGCTCAGTGACTCTGGTGGATGCAGATGAGATGCGCCTGTGTGGTGGTGCTGTGAGGAGTCTCTTTTGTGCTGATCCAGCCGCAGCAAGGCGACCCCAGTTGGTATGCCCCTGCTCCACAGCCTGCTCTGACACGGCCTGGTAGCTGCCCCGGACCTAGTAAGCTGCACCTCATGCAGCCCAGAGCTGCTCAACACGTGTCGCAGCTCTTCTTCATCATGGCGGCAATAACAGGAAAACCAAGACACAAAGCAGGTTTTGCTATCTTTGTTCGTAGGATAAAATGATTTGAGATTGCTGTTTTCATCCTTTATGGTTTACAGATCCACTCGAACCCCCACCCTGTGGCAGATTCTGCTTAGTTTGTAGGTATATAAATCTAGCATGGAGGTTACTAAAAGACAGAGACAGATAAGATGTACACTTTCGGGAAAGGAAGACAGGTCTGTGCAGCCCGTGGTCTTCAGATTTGACCTTGGAAATTGCCATACCGGCCAGCTGTCCCAGCCCTGAGAGTATTGACTTCTAAGGCAACTCTGAAGTCTCCCTTGTCTTTTAATCTTCAGGAATATGTGAAAGTCCCCAGCTGAAATCAATGTAATTAATATTAAACACCCTGCATGCAAATCAATGTGATTAATAGTAAACGTATGGCATGCAAATTAATGCAATTAATATTATACACCTGTATACAAATTGGTATAATTAATATTAAGTGCAATACATGCAAATCTGTATGATTAATATTAAACGCCCTGTATGCCTCATGTTTTCCTTAAAAGCGCGGAGCAGTACAGTAATCTCAAATACAAGTTGTAATAGATTTTTGTAACTGAAAAAATACTAGAAATTTTAATAAAATGGGATTTAAAATAACCCAAGAGATGTTATAGCCTGACAAAGACTCACGACCACTGTTTATAGGTTATGAAAAATAAAGCAAGTCTATTTGGGTGATGTTTCCTGTCCTGTGCATCCATTTCAAAGCCGGTGTGAAGGTTCCAAAGCATAGGTCTTGTTTTCTACCAGACAGGAGAGGGCACCAGACCAGATGGTCCACCTGTCAGATCCAGGTAACATTTCTACTATTTAAAAAATATTGTAAATTGCAGAGCGTCTGGCTGTGAAATGTTCCAGAAGAGCCCTTCACATCTACTCTGAAATAATATGAATATCCTACAGCCTTGGAATTCACTCTGAAGCCTGCTGTAAATATTAGCCATTATGTCTGCACAGAAAACACTGTAGAAGGCTGGAGTAGGAAAACAGATGAGCAATTAATAATGTGCCTTAATTATTTGTTTTTTCACAGTTGCTACAATGATGTTGGTCATCTGTTAAAAAGGGCACCTGTTGTACTTATCACACCAGCACTCAAAAATCTGGCAAAATACCACCTTTTGTACTTTCTTTGAACAGACAGTTTAAAAAGAAATGGTGAAATAAACAAAATCGTCTTGGAAAGTGCCAGGAATTCATGTCAGTCCTGAGTTTCTCAGAAGATGGAAAAGGCTTTGTTGAAACAAGTTTGAAAATGTTTAATTACCTAAAAATATATGATACTTCTAAACCTGACACATTCTGATGAGTGTATATCTTTGAATCTCTGTATGGGACAATTGGATGTGTAAAAGCCATAACATACATATACTAAAATTTTCTTGTTGGGCGTGGTAATCCAGGCCTGTAATCCCAGCACTCTGGGAGGCTGAGGCAGGAGGATCATAAGTTCCAGTGCACCCTGGGCAACTTCACCACTCTGTGAAACTCTGTCTCAAAATAGAAGTATAAAAAAATGCTCTGGGGATGTAGCTCAATGTAAAGACCCTGAGTTCAATCCCCAGTGCCGCCAAAAAAAGTTTTTAATATGAATTTCAAGTCTAATTAAGTGTCCTATTTTTCATTTGCTAAATCTGATAACCCTGCATATGTAGAAATTCTATATACTTCACAATATACATGTGTATATTGTATAGTATGTAACATACAATTTTAACATAAGATATATAATAAGTATTAGATATAATTTACACAGTGTAAAATGCAGCAAATATATCAGGATTTAGGCATTAACTGTCAAATGTCATTTCCCTGTTCAATTATGTCACTGCCAAAGCTTCCAGCGCTCAGGGAATGTTGGGTCATGAGAATTCGCTACCAGCATTCTCATGGGAATTGCTGTGGGTCTGAAAAAGGTCATGTTTTGGAGTTCTAATAATGTGGGCTATATCTCCTCTTGAACAGATTGCAGAAGTTCTAAAATAAAAAGCAACGAAGGAGATCAAGAGGGAGGAAGAAATGCCTAAAGATGTGGAAGGCCAGTCAAGACCTAGTCTCAAGTTGCAGGGCAGTTGTATTCAATTATTTTTTTAAGTCTCTGAACTAAAACCCTGAAGATCTGTTCCAACTTTACTTTATGTATCTCACTTGAGAAAAGACTTGTCTTCTACCCAGTAAACGGAATTCATTCTGGTTTTGCTTCATCACAAATGCCAATATTTTACTGCAGAATGATGGTAGAGATACTCATGTTGCTTTTCATTAAATACTTATTTATCACAGTCTCTATGGCACTGGGCAGTTGAACACAGCAATCTCTTGACACTGATGTGTTCGGAAGTGTTTCTTTCTGGGTTGGCACACGGGCAGTGGGATCTCCCAGCTCTGTTTGCCAGGGTGCCAGGGCTTTGCTTGGAGCAGAACTCTTTAGCCAAGGTGGCCCCTCCTGGGACCGCAGGCACTGGCCTGGGCCATGTTAGCAGGCAGTGGGATGGCCATGATCCCTTCTTCTTCCGGCTGCCAACTTGTTCTATTGTACTTCACTTGCCTCTCAAGTAAGGCCAATGTGTCATTATGACAAAGCTTAGAGGGAAGACGGAAAGGAGGGAAGAGACGAGATACACGTTATCAGGTAATCCAACATGGGAATTAGGAATTTCCTTAAAGGTTTTAGAGAAAGTATACTATAACCATTTTTTCTTTTAATTTTTTTTGTTTGTGGTACTGGGGATCAAACTCAAGGACACTCTATCACTGAGTTACATTCCCCCACTTGCTTGATTTCTCTCTCTCACTCTCTCTCTCGACAGGGTCTTGCTAAACTTGCTAAGACCTTGCCAAGGTCTTTTGTATTTTAAGTCAAACTCAAAAAGCAAAGTGCAGGCTCTTATGAATTAAATTCTTTGGACTTTATGTCTTCCCATGGAAGATGCAATTAAAAAAAAAATCAAAAGAGACCTCAGGAATTAGCCGTTTTACACCTAAAGAGGCTGAACCCATAGTTCAAGACATTGAGTGCCAAGAAAGTAATTCATCTCACTCAAGATCACACATTTGGTTAGCTGCAGAGTGAAAACACAGACGAGCTCTGCTTATAATCATTTCTTACCACACTGTGCCACCAGTCAACTTCTTTCTGCCGCTACCAGCATTTCGTGATTTGGGGAGTAATTTTCAGCCCCTTTGCTTTCCTGCTGCCTGGGAATTCTTATAAAGTTATGACTAACGAAGTATAAAATATGAGTCAAAAGTTAGTCCCTAATAAAGTCATCGTGACTTTAATGACTTCGGCAGTTGTTCATACTGCAAAAACAGGAAGGTCCCACACAATAAGGCGCCTGTCTCACAGCTGGGCTCCTACGTAGCTGGCCACCCACAGGAGTAGCTCCTGGGCTGCCTGCCTCTTGTTGGCACCTTTTTTTCCCGTCCTCATCGTGCTCTCCTCCTGACTGTGTGAGGAGGTTTTCACTGAGAAGACACTGCCTGCCACTTTACCTAACCGTTGACAGGACGGATTTGGTAACAAACCTAGACTAGCTTTCAAAGCAGCTCTTCTTGGGTTTGATATTACCACCTCGGATTATCTCCCCTCCGGATGGTTTACTCTGAGAAACATAAAATCACCAAATGTTAGATTTGTAAAGATCCGGCTCGCCTGGGCTCGTCCCCGCTGAATGATCAGTGCAGCGCTCATTATCCACACAGCGACTGGCTTGTCCGTGGGTCTTCGTACGACTTTTAAGTGGTCCTCTGAAGAGAACTAGAGAAAAATGATAAAGTTTCATCACTTTAAGAAATTGGCTCAAAGAAATTAATCTTTGTAAGCAGCATTGAAACTAAAGAAAAAAAAATGAAGCCGTCAAAGGAGATGATCATATCAAGAGTAACTGAATTTCAACTGCTGCTAGTTATTCTGTATATTCAGTCACTTCTGACTAGCAAAGGAAGCCTATTTTAAAAATCACAAATGATTTTACAGAGAAGGCATATTACAGGCAAATAGTATTGAATTGTTCATATAGAAAATGGTACCTTCTTTCCTTTTCAAAAAATAACTGCATTTTTTAAGCAGTGTTTGCAAATCTAGCATTGAGAGTCTAGGAAGGCATTGGCAGGATTTGTGTTATAAGGGTTCATTCACAAACTTGGCCTGTCCGTGTTGAAAGGAGCTTTGGCCATTTCCTCTGGGGACATTATTTCTAGGTAGGCTCTAACAAGGTTTTCTTGTGGAGGCAGATTCTTCAAGTAGGATCTGTGTACATTAGAAATTGGAGACCCATTTATCTTTGCACCAGTGAGCTCCTGTTTGTGGATTTCTGTAGTGCATTTGATGAAGTAAATAATGTCCATCCTCTTTCAATCTCCTAACTCTTTGGGACGTAGTTTAACAAGATTTGACCTTCCTATCTGGACTAAACCCTTTAGCTTGACAGATAGACAGGAAGACTCAAGAGTCATAGACTCTTAAAATCCTAAAACATGATGTGTCCACTCTTCCTTTGTTGGTGACTTATCCATGCAGACTGAAACACATCTTACATTTTGCTCTTTTTCTCAGTTGTGTAGAAGCAGTTTTATTTTCTGGGAAGTATTGGTTGCTGGTAAATAATGTGCCCAAACTGTAGGAGGCTGACAAGAGTTTATGACAGCATCGTGCAAGGTGAGGGCCGAGAAACCGAGATCCTAAAACCATGCATCATTCTCATTTCACGTGGGAGAGGCAAAGTGGCTTCACAAGATCCTTAGCAAGAAATGAGAGTGAAAGTCGCGGCTGGTCCAGGGCATCAGGGCTGCCTCTGGCTCCCCATAAACGACCCCATAAGGGAGTCAGATGCTACGAGCCCAGCGCAGCTGAGCATCGCAGCTGTCTCCTCAGCCTTAACCTCAAACATATGTCCCAAGTGTTCCACTCTTTGATGTGTCCACTCCCACAGGCCAGCCCCAATCTTACTAATGGGATGCTGCCTCACTCAGAATGCAAAGACCCTCCCTGTCTGGCCCCCGAAGGCCACATCGACCCCCCTTATTTCATACAGAGCCCAACATAAGTGGGCCCTTCGTAAGTGTTTTTTGATGAGAGCAATGATTGCCGTAGTCAGTGCGGTTGGGCCCTCCCTTACACAGGAAGAAAACCAAGAGTTGTTGCTAAGCGACACAGAAAGGGGTGGGTTGGTTTCTGACACTGAGTGACCTCCCTTTGCGCACTGATCAAGCTGCGGCCCTAGGGAGGCTTGAAGACGACTCTGTTTTCTGATGGCATTGCCTGGGCCTTAGCAAAAGGCTCGCAGAGAGAACTTGTCGAGGCCTGGGAAGGAGGGAGGTGGTATTCATTGGTTAACTACTAACAGGAGCACATGGACGCATTCTGCATTCTTGATTCAGGAGAAGAGAGGAGAGCGGTTTATTCTCAGTCCCAGAGTTGAGTCGCCTGTTTCCATGTTGAAACTGGTTGACAGCTTCCCACAGGCCCTCCCGCGATGGGAACTTGTAGAAAGAAAAGTAAAAGAAACTTCCTGCTTGGTCTGGTCTTTTATGGTTCAATTCCTACATGTCCCTCTCTGCTCAGCTTGGACACCAGTGTGGCTGGCAGACGGGCCCACCCTCTGCAGACTGTTAGCTGTTATAGCTAACCAGTGCGCCCCGATGGTTACTGCTGCTAGAAGGGTAGCTGTTTCAATGCATGCAGAGAGTTTCTGTTTGCTCATTTGTTCTTTAGCTTCTGTGTCTTCACGCCTGGCCTGCCCATTTTAGCTGTTCAGTAAATATTTGTTGAATGCATGATAAAATGTCATTACTGAACTAGTACAAGACCGGCTCCAAAACACCCGAGTATTCAGCAGTAGTGCAAGAAACAAAATGAGAACGGAATCATTTGAATGTTGCCTTTGGCTAAGACAGGTGCAGAGAGAAATTATGGGACAAGTCATCCATCTCTGTGCTTTCTCCAAGATATTGTTGTGATGGTCCAAGCCAAGCTTGCTTCTTTGCTAAAATGCAGCAGATGAATCAGAGCATGTGAACCCGCCTTTCTGCTCCCAAGTCTTCAGAGTAAGTGAAGAGAGAGGCAGTTGGGACAGAGCACTTGGATCTTAGAAAAAACAAGTAACTTGGGATTTGTGCAAGAGGCTCAGTAAGCGCCACACGCTGGCCGGCGGGAACGATGCAGAGATGCCCGGCTGCAGTTACTAACATACTGCCTCATGGGAAAACACACAAGTACACGAGTGGGGTTCCCCAGAAGGAGACTGAGCCTGCTTCTGTGGGGACAACGCCTGATGCGGGAGCCTGCAGGTAGAGGTGCTCCTCTGTGTGGAGCCCAAGCCCGGCTCCTGGGGAGCTGCAGCGATGCTCTTGCTGGGTGCAGGATGCCCCTTGGAAGGGGACGCCCAGCTGAAAGGCAGCCAATTCCACATGAAGACTGTTGCTATGGCGCTGTGCTCCTCCCTGCCTGCTGTGCGGGAATCCTGGGAGGCGGTGGAGAGCAGGGGGGCGGGGAGAGGAGTGGGGGAGGCTGGGCAGGAAGTCCCACTGCAGGGCTGTCCCAGACCTGCAGTGCTGGCAGGAGGGATGGCAGAGGCTGCAGCAAAGGAGGATGTTCTCCATATGCCCCAGGTTGTGAAAATGAAATAAAAATGAATTTAGCTCCTGAATATCTCTAACACGAATGAGAAGGTGTAACACTAAAACCCCACAGAGGCAGAGCCACCCAGGGCCCCAGTGCATTTGTCGTTCACTCAGCGAAGGACATCTCGTGTTTCCTAACACTCCAGATTGAGATCCTAGATCGAAAGGTCAAATGGGTTTAATCCATTTGTCGAATGCAGTCTAATCTGCATATTAATGAGTTGATGAGGTGTAGAAAATCACACCCTGCCTGGGAATTACTTAGGAAACAAATTAATCCCAGCCCCATTCGTTTCATTGAAAAAGAAGGCTAAATGCAGCTGTACACCCTTGGTGGGCAAATAACCCTCCACAGAGCTAAAGTTAAAATAAAGATGTACTGGGAGGCTAGTCTGAAAACAGCTCCAGTGCTAACCTTCGCCGCTTATTAAAAACCCTTCACGCAGTGCGTGGCTCCAGTGAACTGTGACTCTGAGAGAATGGGAGTGGCCGGGCTGTGCGTGCACCTGCAGAGACTGGGTCTGCAGAGAGAGACGGAGGGTTAAGGAGGACATCGCGGCACTGGGGGAGGGCAGGACTTCCAATTTTCTTAAATATTCATGGGGCTTCCTCCATTTTAATCTTCTCCTTTTTAAAAGATGGCTGTGTGTCCCCGGCTGCAAGAATTGCTGCCTCTCTGCTGAAGCCAGCAGCGGAGGACTAATCTGGAGAGGAAGCCCCTCTGGCCACCAGGACTATTCATAATTGATGAGCGCTTCAAGCAGCCGGCTGAATGTATTCCGACAGGCTTGCGCTACTCCTTGCACAACCTGATCTCATTCCTCGCCTCTGCCAGGAGATAAGCCAGGGGTGCAGGCTTGCAAGAAGGGAGTGCGAAGATGGGCTTTGCTTCCATTGGGAAATGCCATCAATTTGGAGGCTTTATCTTTTCTGAGTCTTTATAATTTCACCACTGAATCGGAAGGGCTTTCCTGATCTTTTCAGGATTGTTCTCTCCAAACTGAATTCTTGCAAAGGGATTTGTGGAGTGTGGCAAAAAGAGCATCCAAAATGCCTGAGGCAAACTATTTGTTATCTGTATCTTGGGGTTACATTAAGGTGGGTCCATTTGATTGTGTTCTGTGTCTTTGATAGCATGTGATTTGTTTTGTTTTCTGTGATGTGGGAGACATCTGTAATGATTTAATTTGTGTATTCCTTCAGCCCACTGGGGTGTTTTGCTATTCATACTACATTGTATTTAAATATACTGTGTTGTGTTTTAATCCTATTTTTATGCAACTCCTTTTTAAAGGGTCATTTTTTTCTTTCATTTTTCCTTAAATTTTTCACTTAACCACCTCTCACTGGAAAGCTTTTCAACTCAAATTAAATTTTAGAGCCAAGTCCCAATAAATGTATTTTTAAAATAGTTACATTTTTCAAGTAAAATGGTTTTGAAATTCCTTCTCCTGTCTTGGCATCTTCAAAAGAAATCAAGTGTCAATTCTAAGAATTCTTAAGAAAACCTTTTCTAAAGTGCAATTAGAATAATATCAAATTAAAGGGGTGTTCTGTAAAATTGATATCATTTATCTGATGCTGTCTGCTTGCCAGTCTCCTGATTCCTAGAAAGTAAAGTTGGGAACATTGACAGGGGTCATCTTCTCTGTTTTCAAAGATAGCTAATGCATCTTTTCCCCCCATAAACAGTTCAAAAGAATGCTGAACCGGGAGCTGACACACCTCTCAGAGATGAGCCGGTCTGGGAACCAGGTGTCTGAATACATTTCGAACACTTTCTTAGGTAAGAGATAATGGTCGAAACTGCCACATTACTGAGTTTTTTCAAGATGAGATTCTGTGACCCATTCAGGGCATCCTGTGTCAGTTTGGAAAGGGTTTAAGTCATAGAAAAACATATCTATTTAAAATAGGAACTGAAGACAATCTTTAAGAGAAAAAGTAAGCAGGAAGATGATGTTTTCTAAAGAAAAAAAAAATTTAAAACCAATTAAAGACAGAAGGTTACTCTGGGCTAATTGTATTTCGCTGACCACAGGTCCCGTAATCTACCCACCCACTTCCTTCTCTGCCAAGACCTCCAAAGCAGTGGGGCAGAGCCAACCACCCAAGCCCTAGCAACAGCTCCCTCCCTTTGCTCCTCTGACATGATATTCTTTCAGTCTTCCAATAACCGAGCCTTGGGGAAAAGGTTTCCTTTATAATATTCTGTAAGGGATATACTTGAGCACTAATTCTACAGTGAGTCCACGAGAGTATTCCTTAAAGACAGATGGTGGGGGAAGGGGAGAATTTTCATATCTTTAAAGGTTTGGTCTTCACTAAGCAAAATCATTGTCTTCCCAATCTAATCCTTTATTATTCTCTGTTGTTACACTCCTGGTGCTTAATGAATGACAGTGACCAAAAAGGTTCACAGGAATGATCCTCAGTTACACCATGCATCTTGTTTGATTATTAAGGATTTCTGGTCTCAGGCTTAAAGGCAATTCGATATTCTAATGAACCAAGTTAGACTACTTTAATTTAATATACCTACAGAATCTGCTACTCTGTACTTCATTGTGAATGAGCAGCATTTAGATTCCAGCTCTGTTGACTGTTAAATTATGCTTGTTTTTGAAACTCCATTTTCCAAGGAAATGACCCATTCTTACTGCTGAGCCGCACACCCGCTTTTTGGCACAGCCCCATGTCATTAATTCAGTGAGCGTTTGCCTTGGTGCTTCCAGAAGCACCATGCCTCTTCCGGCTTTGTTCTCAAAGCCCCGTTCTGTCTGCAGCACCAAAACGGTCCCTGCTATGGGCAGATCGGTCAGCGTTCTCTCCGAACAGCCCATAGGAACCTCTGAGCTGCCTGGTGTCACTGGCCCTGCCCCTCAGGTGCTTTCCTGACCCACCGAGTCCGCGGGGGCGCCCGCGACGCCTGCTTTTCCCCAGCTGCAGTAGCAGCAGCCTTTGCCAGAGAACAAAGCAGAGGAATTTTTCACACATCCCATCTCCCACAAGTGCTAGAGTCCAATGAACAGAAAACATCACATGCTGACCCTCTTCTTCTCCCTGCTTCCCCTTTGTCCCTTTGAATACAGGAATCTTCCAGTGAGCATTTCATAAGCTGGGGACACGTGCAGGTTACTGGCTTCAGTAGAGAAGAATCAAATCAATGAGTGCAAGAATGCATTTTGTTTTAATGTGTGTTACATTTTAAAATACCAGAGCTTGTCTGTCTTTGCAGAAGACACTGTGACTCTGGGAGTTAAAGGTCCGTGAATTCTCTGAGTCTTTCCTTAAGCATTCGGGGTTGGACCAAAGAATCCTTTTACCTGCAGTCTCCTCCAGTGCCCACTTACCAAGGACATGAGAATACCTTAGTATATAATAAATCCTTTTTATCAGCGCTGGTTATCAAGGAGGAAAGCCGATAAGATAATAAAGAGAAACTCTCAGGCTCAACACTGAGTATCTCAAGAACAGACAAATGTCTACCCTTGAGTATCCCATTTGCTACTTAGGCACATATCTTGAGGAAAACCAATTGTCTGACTTCTGATTATCCTGAAGATTAGATTATCAAGAACAAATTGTTGAGAATGGTTATTAGAATCCAAAATCTTGTGTACTCTTAGCATTTAGAGAGTGGTGTATGCATGTGTGTGTGTGTGTGTGTGTTAAACCTCAAACATTCTAGACAGGCAGATTAAAATTTTTAGAGTTCTTAGGATAATAAAGGAAGAAAAACAACTATATAAATACAGATGCATCATCAATTGCTTCATCTATAAATTGGGAAGACCAGGACAGAGGATGTCTCACAAGCTTTCCAAGTCTAAAAGTCTAAGATTCTGACATGGACTGAGTTTTTTAGTTTCACTAAGACGTATTTGGCAACGCGGACCCTTTGTGATGACCCATAGGCTTACAATTTGAGAATCTGAATAAACGAATGGATGAACATACACATAAAGCTGCGTCCAAATGGCAGGAATTGGAATTCAGGCCAATCTTGGGAGCTGCTATGTCTCTTGGAAGACAATCAAGCCTTTTCTACAAACTGTCAGATCCGAAGAGGACCATGTTGTCCTCATGGTACAAATTTCTCCCTTTATGGGAGCGAAAATTGAAGTCCAGGAGAGTAAAGTAACTTGACTTAAGTCAATTGGCTAATGTGTTTCTAAGCCACAACTAGGAATTAGTTGATTTCTTGACTTAGATTCCCTGCCACTCCTATTAGGAGTTCAGAACATATAGGGCATTTGAGTAATATGCACATTATTTTGGGGAAAAAGGTCTTTAGGTATCAGGATTGCTGGGCCTAAAAAATAAAATGTTGATTAACAGTTTCTAGTAATAGGAGAGGCTTTGGTCAGAACACTGCAATTGTCTCAAGTCAGCAGATTAAGTTAAGAGGCTGATCTTACAGTTTAAATTAAGCTTAAAAGTAGTATCTCAATAAGTCATTGAATTCGAAAGTGTGTCACCCAGGGAGGAGAGAAGTTCCTTAATCCAGGGATCTGTGACACTTGTATGGTTCCCACCTAAAGAGATGATGCCCAAGTGGACAGGCAGAAAGCCATAGACCACTGACCAACCAGGCACTCCACGGATGCCGCGACTATGATAGTGGCTTCCAGGTTGCTGGGATGAATGGAGAGCTAAGCATATACTATCGGGGTAATAAAGAGGGATGCAGGTGGAGAGAATGTAGATGAAACAAGATTTTTAGATGTTAGATTGCAATTTAGCGATTATTTTTACAGACAGAAAAAGCATCTCAAACTAGAATTTAGGACTTTCAAGATGTGAACAAAATAGTTTAGGAATTTTCATGATGACGTGCTGCTGGGACCCCGCGAGGAAAGCCCTTAACTAATGCCGTGACCAGAGCGCGCCTGAGACTGACTGCGGATTCTGTTCTGGTTCACTCCGGCACCGCTCCCCTGCGTTTGGGCGGCTCTGAAGTGTCAAGTGGCTAAGTGTTCTGCGTGACCCTGAGCCTGTGCCTCGGGCCGCTTCCACGCCACACAGGCGAAGCGTTTAACAGGAAACTCAGAAGAGGGAAGCCCCACAGCTGCCGCAGTGCTTACAGATGGATGCACGTCAGTGTCCTGTGAACGGCGCCCTTCTTTGTGCGATGCTCCACACACGGCAGGCAGACTTTAATTAAAAGAGAGGAGCGCCGTGAGTCCTGAAAGGTGACTCTCTCTGCCGAGGTACAGGGGCGCCCAGCAGCCTCTTCAGTCAGCTGTGAACCACGGTGATGGAGAAATGCAGGGATTCTTGTGGCCTTTCATTTTAGCAAAAGTAGTAATTATTAGGAGTGAAGTGACAGGAAGAAAAGTAACTTCAAGAATAATATAATGTATAGATTTTATGCCAGAGATTGTGTGGCAGGAACGAGACTTTTTAAGGGGAACCTTGAGGCCCGGGCTCCGTGCCAATAAATCACTGTGCCTGGAACGAGGTAACTGCAAGATAAATATTCGTTAAATAAACCGTCCTGTGAGCCTGGGCAGGCTGCATCTGAAAGATGAGAGAACAGAATTGTCATTCTTTCCCAGTACTGGTTCCCATCAGGCACGGCAGAATCTTTGTAAAATTTCCGATTCAGTAGGACGGGGTGGGTGCGACCCACACATCTGTAGTTTTGAAAGTTTCCTGGGTACCTAAATTAATTGAGCTGATTAAAATTCCTCCCCACTCAAAAGTCGTAGTCTACAGGCTTGTACGGGAATGCTGGGGCTGGAAAGTACCCCTGCGCCAGCCCGGCAGTCAGGTAGCAAGGTGTACAGGGAGCTGGGCGGGTCCGGCTGTGTGGGCCGTGATGTGATCGCTGTCCACGGGGCCCTGTGAGCAGGCAGATGTCCCCGTGCGCGACGTGACTGCCCACCATCTGCAAGCACTAACAGTTGCCAGCGCAGCATGCTCTGCAATCACGTCATTTTCAAGTGGAGAAATCTTGGGACTGATTTTCACTGTAACAAGCAGAGATGGATGTGGGTGCTTTCGAAAGCTCCATTAACTCTTTCAGCTACAGTGTGTCATTAGTTCAACCAAGTGGGGGTCCGTCATCGGCTCCGCGCACTCACATGCATCTCCAGGCCTGGACGAGTTCCTGCATTTTTCCCCAGTAGTTCTCAGGGCCATCTATCTCCCGTGAAGTGCGACAGGATATATGATTACTGATATTTTTCACAGCATCATATAAAGGAAAGAGGTTCTATTAGCAGAAAGACACTTCTTTCACTGCTGTTAGATCTGCGGTTACCTTGTTGTAACAAATTTTTTAAAATATTGGATGAGATGATTATGAATATTTAATAAACATAAATGTTAATAAATGTAATTAGTATTACAAAGGAGAGGGCTCATTGTTTGGAATGAATAGACACAAAGCGTAAAATAAAACTGAAAATACAGTCTTCCTCTCAACCTCAAATGGTAACAAACTACGGTTTTAAAGTACTTATCTGAAGATTATATAAACCATTTATTTTTCTCATTTAAACTGAACCCAGCTAAAATCATATGGATTTTTAAAATTTTTTTAAAATGATGGGAAATAAAATAAAATGAGTAGAACATGAAGTTTATTATTACTGAGCTGGGTTTGGCTGGCGAGTATTTTTTGTTACACCAACATACGAATTACTCAGATTAGTGAAAAATTACACATAAATATTGATGTTCCATCTTGAACATGAATGAGTATGATTCTCCTAAGCTACATGAGAACAGAATATTGGGCTTGGTCTCAACCGTGCTACCTCTTGGGCAAGTTACTTAGCTATTCAGTCATTAGCAGTGTCCACTGCTAAGTCTCAGTATACTTAGCATGGAACAATAAATCATATTTTCCCTGCCTACTTTACTCTGGAGATTACCCTGGAGATCCAGAGAGATCAAACCACAAGAGTCTTTTATAAGATGACAAGCCCACAGACGTGGTAGAGTTGTTTTGAATATTGCATGTACACTCATTGGCACATATGTGCCTAAAAATGTGCTCCTTCGTCTGTTGCAGACAAGCAGAATGATGTGGAGATCCCGTCCCCCACCCAGAAAGACAGGGAGAAAAAGAAGAAGCAGCAACTGATGACACAGATAAGCGGGGTGAAGAAACTGATGCACAGTTCAAGCTTAAACAACACAAGCATCTCCCGATTCGGGGTCAACACAGAAAATGAAGATCACCTGGCCAAGGTGTGTGGGAGCTGGGATCGTGTGCCCGGAACTCCCACAGCACACATTGCCCACTGACCACGGGGAGAACAGTAGGGATGTCCTTCTCTTTGTTGGTAAATTTTGTAATAAAGAACCTGATGGGGCCTCTCTGTCCATTGCTGGGCCTCCTGGTTGAAGATCCCTCTTCCATACCTAAAGACCTTTTTATGTCCTGAGTTGGCAGCTCTGATTTACCCCGGGGGACATCTTGGGGACCATCTGCCAAGGGCCAGCGGGAAGATCTGCCCTGATTGGGAGGGCTGGAGGAGACACGCAGAGACAGGCGCACCACCGTCCTCCCGAGCCCTAAGCCCAGTGGTGGAGGAAGGAAGGCACAGAGGGAGTCCTGGGCCCTTGAAGAGGCTGCACACGATGCCTGCTGTGGCCCTCGCAGCACCGTGAGAAGTGAGAGGAGCTGGCGCTGGGCGCGTGAACATTCAAAGAGGCCTTCTGAAACCTGCAATTAGAGCAAGATTGATTGAACTAGGGGCCAAGCCTCTGGGGAGGTATTAAGAATTCATTAAGTTGCTCCGGCACTCAGACAATCTTAGAATAACCCCACGGCACAGGACTGAACGTTGCTTCTTCCAGGTCTGAGTGTGGCCCAGGAGCCCCAGCATACAACTCATGACTCATGTTCTTCGTGACCATGAAATCAGGGTTGGTTTCTGCGCAAGGTGGCAGCTGAGTCTCTCTGACCTGACTTCGGCGTTAATAACCGAAGGAGAGAGGACTTTCCCTAACCCTGTTTTCTAACCATCACTGATGGGCCAGCGAGCAGGAGGGAAATGGAGACAAAGTGATCTCTGTCCATTTGCGGTGACCTTCGAGAGCAACACTGGTCAAGAGCTGATGCATGGCAAATATAGGTCATCAACTCAATTTATAAATAGATACATACTTTTCCTTTGCTAAAGGGAAAAAAATAGTGCAGAAACTTGTAGTTATCGCGAAGAGAGTGCCCCACTCTCTAAGCCAGGCCGTTTTCAGATTTTCATACAACAGAAACACTCCAAATAGACACTGCAATGACTTAGGCAACTGGTGTCCAAAAAATAAAATTTTTAAAAAGGAATTTACAACTTATTCTTAAATTCCTCTACTTTTGATCACAGGAGCTGGAGGACCTGAACAAATGGGGCCTGAACATCTTCAATGTGGCTGGGTACTCACACAATCGGCCCCTGACGTGCATCATGTACGCCATATTCCAGGTGAGCAAACGGGAAGGAGCTTTGTGGTCCAATCCGATGGCTCTTTTTTCTCCATCCCAGTTTATTTTTGTGATGTGGCCTTTTTCCACTTCTGGACACCACTTACTCGTGTCCTAATCCATTTCACTACACAGGAGAGAGACCTCCTAAAAACATTCAAAATCTCATCGGACACGTTTGTCACCTACATGATGACCTTGGAAGACCATTACCACTCCGACGTGGCATACCACAACAGTCTGCACGCTGCAGACGTCGCCCAGTCCACCCACGTTCTCCTCTCCACGCCAGCGCTGGATGTGAGTAGTTACAGTCTGTTCCCTCCCACCTCTCCATCCTCTTTTAAAGGCATTATGTCATGTACAGTACATGTATAAAAATAATGTCACTGGATGTCCCCAAATACTTAATTTGTTCTTTACTATGTGTAGTACCCATTAGTTGGGTTATTTATGAAAATGAATAACATTTCTAATTGCTTTGCTTTCTAATATCAGAATAATCTTTATATCTCTTCTAATTGAAAAATTATTTCATTGTTAATTGGCAGCATCCATGCCTTATTCTTCATCGTATTCTTTTTTTTTTTTTTTTTTTGGTACCGAGAATCGAACTCAGGGCCTCATGCTTGCGAGGCAAACACTCTAACCACTCAGCTAAATCCCCGGCCCTCTTCATCGTATTCTTAATAAGGTTATACACCGGATGTACAGCCTCACCACGCATGTACTATTGTGACTTGCCTAACACCATCCAAGGTCCTGTGAACGTACTGTTAGGAATCAGCATCCATAGGTTATTCTCCTCAGAATTCAGCAAGCTGATTTTCAAGATTAAAGAGAAAGTAACTGAAAATCTAGAGTGGAAGAATTAATAGCGTTGCAAAGAGGAACGGTGTGCCATGGAACCAGCCAAGATCTGAGGAAGTGGCTGTGTCCCCTTCCGTCACAGGTCCATCTTTGGTATGGACCAGTGTACTCAGCAGTGTGCCCGGTTATGCTCTCACTGGGCAGGTGGCAGTGGAGGCCAGGCGGTTCCCAAATGTGCTGGCCCAGCCCTGTGCCGGCGCCCATGAAAGCTCAGTCCGGGAGATGAACCAAGAGTGATTATACACTGTACTTTTGGGATAGTGCTGGGGACCAACTCAGGGACTATGCACTTGTGAGGCAAGCACTCTACCACTTGAGCTAAATCCCCAGCCCCCGCAAGGTTGATTATAAACTGCACAATTCTGTGGCTTAGTGTCCCTGTTTTCTAAGAAAATCTGGGAGAAATTGGGAAAATGAGATGGAGCTGAGAATATTTGCTCCTCTGAAGGAAAGAAACAGTATTGTTTTTGTGCTCTGCATAAGTATCATACAGTGGAGCAACACTATTTATCACCATCCAGTGTTACTGATCGCTGTCGTGTGGCCAGAAGTTGGCCACAAGTGCCACACGCTTTTAGAGAAAGAAGATTGTAGCACGTGCTGGAGTAATTGTACCGGTCTTTCCGGGAGAAGTAGCTGGCATTTGAAGGACCAGAGGATGAGGAAAGAAATGTCTACCCTCAAATCAGCTGTAATTCATTGCTAATCAGGTTTAAATCACTGAGCCTGGATGGCCCAGGAAGCCTTCGTGGCAGGGCATCAAGGAGTTGGGAAATGTTTGTAAATCCTGCCTGTAGCAAACATGTAGTAAGTCTATGCTGAATTCATGAATGAATGAATGAATGTTTGAAAACCGTGACCACACTATGAATTTAGCTTTGGGAAATGAATAATTTAGCTTATCTCACAAGTCTGGAATTTAACCTTTTTTCTCTAAGTTGCTCAGCCAGAATGTGAAGGTTGTCAAATGTCAAAGCAGAGTCAGTCTGATGAGCATCTTTGCCATATCTGTGCTTGTGTTACATAATCACCATGCTGCCACACCGCTGGTCCAAGAAACACCCACTAGGTGCTCACACACACACACTCACACTCACACACACACCAAAAGCATTGTGCTAATGACTTTCCAAAACTCAGCTTGATGTAGGAACAAGCTCCAGCTGTCATCCTTTTCACATGACAGACTTTATGGCAATGGACGGAATCCATGTTGAACTAAGTTGTCTGACTGAGATACTATACAAATCATCAACCTCTCCCCCAGCAAGAATGGGCTACTTTGAAATGAAACTGAACAAGCTGGCTAGGCAATTGGATATGGAGTTAAATGGACTCCTTTTTCTCCACAGGCGGTCTTCACAGATCTGGAAATCTTGGCCGCCATCTTTGCAGCTGCCATCCATGATGTCGATCATCCTGGAGTCTCCAATCAGTTCCTCATCAACACAAGTGAGTTCCCCACTAGAACAGTCATGCAGATAATTGTATGATTCACCACATTTTTTTCCTCCTAATGTTTTCACTGTGGATAATAACAAGGGTAATAATGAGGTAATCCTTCCATTCCACTGAAACTGCTCAGGCCGTTCCTGATACTGTGTGCAGTCTGGCAACACAATGTTTGAGCTGCGTGGAGAACTTGAAGAGGGTCAGTGGGAAGTCATAAAAAGTACTCCAAGTTTGGAAAATAAAATGTGGAAAGAAAGGATAACAGATGGGAAATGTAGTAAGACAAGGAGAGGCTTGCTGGTAATGTGCCAGTGACTTTCGGTATTATGCTGGGCTCTTTCACACGCCATAGCGTCTCTCTCTGCTGGAGAAGCAGCTACAGGTGTTGGGCCTCAGCAAGGGAGGCTTCAAACGCCAGTGAGATTCTCCGCCATGCCCTGGAATGGGACGCTGCAATTTAGGAGGTAGACTCACTGAAGGTTCCCACACTCTCTCCCTACTTACCTAGGTTTGATTATGGACTGAAACGTAGCCAGGGAGGTGACCTAGTGGCCCCCAGGGATGGTCTCACCTTAGGGTCCCAAGCCATACTCAAATATTTGTCTTGCTCATAATGTTTGGTTTTTATACTAATGAAAATTCACTCATTCTCTCAGTTGAGGCTCTCAACTGTCTAGCTGTTGAAAATATAAGTACTTTTTCCTCTGAGAAGAGTGGCTTTCCCGTTATGGTCATGATTGACATCAAGTGCTGACAGTTGTATTAAAATGATGTTTGAGGTACTTGCTCTCAGAGAATCCTTGTTGTCAGTCCTTGTCCTTTATTGTCAGAATATCTGAGTCATTTAAATTGAGGGTACACTGTTTTAATGACTTTTTTTTTTTTTTTTTTTGCTGCTGGGGATCGAATTCAGGGCCTCGTGCTCCCTAGGCGAGCACTCTAACCACTGAGCTAAATTCCCAGCCGAGGGTACACTGTTTTAAAAATGTCATTCTTATATAGAAAGAACATAAATTTGGGTCAATTATTTGTCTGTGTGGGTCATATCAGCTGATGAGTGAATCTATATGTAGACCAGTTAGCTTCACTCAGGAAAGTCATCTGTCTGCTGCAGACATAGCATATAAAGCCTGCTCACAGAGCTGTGGTTATGTGAATTGCAGAGTGTGAGCAGAATAGAGTCCTCAGGTAGCTTCAGAGAGTCAGTCACCCGCTCTGAGGGCATAACTCCAAGCACACTCTTCAAGCAGTGGTACACGAATATCACCACTGTAGCTAGGAGAGTGGTACCACCATTTGATTGTCATTCTTGATGAAGAGAAAATACGGCTTCATGAATTTGATGACTGTATTTACAAGTTCAGAGCAGCGTCTAACAAAAGATATCCAGGTATCCGTAGTACCGGGCATCACAACTTCTGGTGTGGAGAGGCAGGAGACAGGAAGTTCAACATTAAGATTGTCAAAAATTCTTAATGTTTAGTTATCATATTTACAGAAAGTTTCAGAAGGCTGCATTATTTGAGTAAAACAAAATTCCACACGAACACGTCATCTTCTTTGAAAATCTAAAACTCACCATTGGCAGACATCGGGGAGCGTACGCAAAAGCGAATACAGTTTGAAAATCTTAATACACATGATAAAGTTTAGTGGTATTTTCATTTTCTTCTTTTTAGAAGCATAAAATGTATGTAGACATAAAGGAAATTATAAACTGAAATAAAAATATGATTTAGTTGCTTGAGGGTGGTTTTACCTAATGTCAGTTTCTTCATTTGAGGTGTAAAAGGAGATAAAGGACTTTCAGAGGCAATATTCTTTTAGCCGAAGAGAAAGCTGAAGCACCAAATCTGCTAGAAGCATTTTTGGTTTTGTGCTTCTAAACCATTTCTGCTCCCCTAAGCAGTGGTGGCCCGGAGCTGGGGACTCTTGAAACAATGTGGAGAACTCGATTTGATTTCACACCGCCAGGGCTCGAGGCAGACGATCCTCGCCGCGTCTTTTACGAAGCCGTCATTTTATTTGTTCTTGCTCGTTAGATTCAGAACTCGCCTTGATGTACAACGATGAGTCTGTGCTGGAGAACCACCACCTGGCCGTGGGCTTCAAACTGCTGCAGGAAGAGCACTGTGACATCTTCCAGAATCTCAGCAAGAAGCAGCGCCAGACACTCAGGAAGATGGTGATCGACATGGTCAGACTGGCTTCTCTGGTCCCCACTTACTTTGGCCCTTCTCCCTCATTGAGTGGACTTACCAAAAAGTTCCCTTTTGTTCTTTCCCAAGGTGTTGGCAACTGATATGTCCAAACACATGAGCCTGCTGGCAGACCTGAAAACCATGGTGGAAACCAAGAAAGTCACGAGCTCGGGCGTTCTTCTCCTGGACAACTACACGGACCGCATACAGGTATCTCGTGAAAGTCCGGCTGAGCACAGCGCCAAGCCAAATGGCCTTTTGAAAAAGCATAAATTCAGGTAGTTGCATGTCCTAAGCTACTGCAACAGCTTTGAGCTTATTTTAAGAAAAAACTTAGGAAAATGAACATTCGAGTTTTTTCCAATTTATGAGGAAAAAAAATCACTATTTAGTGAGTTGCTTAGTTCTAAAAATAAATTACAAAAATCTCCTTCTAATAGGGTATATGTGACTGTTGGCCCCCCAAAGTTTGTGTTTGAATATAAAGCCCTCCCACATGAAGTCTGCTGAGTCTGCTTTGGTTATGCAGAATACCATCAGCTGGCTTGTCTTGCCATAAATGGAAAGTCTGAGGCCAACACTTTTAGTCATTCTTTGCATTCTTTCCAAACTGAAGAAGGGAAATGACAGCAGACCTCTAGTGTCCCTGCCAGTATTCAAATTCAAAGACTGTCAGTCTCCAAAGAAGACATGCATATTCCCTCCAGGACCTTTAAATGGTAAATAGCCAGCCCCCCCTCCCCAAACCTTGGTAATCCTGCTCTGTGGGACACGTGCATCATAATTAGACTGCAACTAGAGTGTTCCTGAGTTTCTTACTAAGTGTGCTAACACGTGAGGCACAAGATGTTCTGGGAGTATTTATACTTGATTTATACGGGATTTCCAAACTTTGACGATTACAGGTCCTTCGCAACATGGTGCACTGTGCGGACCTGAGCAACCCCACCAAGTCCTTAGAACTGTACCGGCAATGGACGGACCGTATCATGGAGGAGTTTTTCCAACAGGGAGACAAAGAGCGGGAGAGGGGAATGGAGATTAGCCCGATGTGTGATAAGCACACCGCTTCTGTGGAGAAATCCCAGGTACCTGAAATGTGATTTATCAAAGTTCTCGTGAGCGCTGGAGAATTCTAGCTAGTTCCTTTCTTTTGACAGGATACGTACCTTTGTATAAACTGATAAAGAAACAAGTGCACACTGATTCCATCATGCACGTGACTCACCTGCCTTCTCCATTACACTCAGTCTCACCGGGTGGGGCTTAAGCAGTCATCAGAAACCCCTCGAAGTCTGGACAATGTGTCTGCACACTGTTTAGATAGTTGTGGCTGACTTAGCACATTCAGCTGATGCTTGAGCACCGCCGTCTCCTCCGTCCATTCCGCCTGACTCTGTCCTCATCCGGGAGCTCAGCGCCTCACTCTTGTCCCCAGCACTCTGCTGAGGCCCTCTGTCCATTAGCACAAATGCTGTCGCCGTCCCCAGAGGTTTTTAAAACCCCGTCCTGTCCCCTTCTGGCTTCTGTGCTTTAGGGAACGTTCTGACATTTGCTGCTTGTGTCTAAATTCTCTGTGAAGACAAGAAATAACATTCTGGGGAGTTTGGGTTGCAGAAGAGCCCCAAATGCCAACAGCTGCAGGATATGTACCCCTAGAAGGCATCGTAATCTCTCCACAGGCTTCAGAGGACACTGAAATGTTATTTTTTAGGACAACCAATATCCTGAAACCAGGTGCTGTGATTGAGAATGGGTTCAAAAGATTTCTAGTCTTTAACACAAAACACCCGGGACTGTGTTTTTCTTGGTGTTTATCCTCTTTCCCCACTACCTGCAAACCTCAAATTTGTATATATTTGTACTATTAATGTGTAGTTCCTTTGCGATTGATTTCTGTTGCTTCTTAGAGAAATCTGAGTTTAATATCTATGCAACAAGTCTAAAACCTAAACACTACGAAAATGCAAGATAACATTAAATTCACCAGGCCCAACTCAAATACCATCGTAGTTTAACTGGGCTAAGATATGAATGAAGAGGGGCACACCCGTGCTCAGAAACAGCGATGTTTTATGTTCCTGTGATGTTTGCTGTGGTCTCTACGAAATGTCCCATATACTACCCTACTTGAACTGCTAAACACTTGTGCAAGGTAGACCAAACAGGGTTAGTCAGGGTCTTCTCGGTCCAGTTCACTAGCTTCTGTGCCAGCCAGCTGCCCTCTGTCTGAAGATCTCTCTTCTTCATCCCTGTGCACAGGCCTGGAGCAGCGTAGTCAGCAGGGACTTCCCGTAGATGGGCTCCGCTGAACTGCACCTGACCAACCTGTCCATAAAGCTCTAGACCAGGTGCTCTTAGGGTGTGCCGGCTTCTCTCCACCACCCTTCAAAAAGCCCTAAGCATTTCTTAGAAACAAAACGAAGCAAGGAAGCGACTGCCCTGTGTTCAGCTTACTCAGCTTCCTCTGTTGCCTTGAGATGATTTCAGATCCCTAGAAAACACCTGGAAAACAGCCCCAGAAATCCATTGAACACACACGAGGAGTAAAAAGGAGAGAAAGGAGTGAGTGGACACAAGAGAAGTATCTGAACCAGCTACAGTCAAGTTCTGATAACCAGTGTAGGTCAGAGATGCCCAAGCTTCGGTGTGAATCTTAGTCAACCTCCCTTTCTCACTTTTCTCCCTTCCTCCCTCCCTCATCTCTCTCTCCACACACACACACACACACACACACACACACACACACACCTTTGCATACATATTTTTATACAAAGGAGTCACATAGGACCCCAGAGTTTGAATATAGCACAACTCAACTGTATTAAATGACTGGCTGAGTACCAAAATGTCAATAAAGGCAGTTTTCCAGCAGAGTGGAAAGATAGCTCTCCAATGTCTCATGTCCCGTGGGGCCTTGCCTGTCTGCCTCTGTCCCAGCCCAGCATCTCTCCAGCCCAAGACCAGGACTGGGGAATTCCATCCGCCCGCTGGCGCCCTCCCCTCCGTCTACCTGCCCCACCCCCGGCGTTTGTTTCCTGTTTGTCTGACAATGTCAGGGTCAGCAGAAGGCCACACCGTAAGCTCCCGCAGGATACACCGCCCGTGTAAACGGTAACAAAGCCGTACGCCGTGGGCTTATTCGCAGGAACACCAGCAAAAGGAACTGCTTAATTGTTTTTATTTTCCTCCTTTCTTCGGATGGAAATGACTGTGTGCCTGATGGACCCAGAACAATAGCAGGCCTGTCCACAGAGGGGATATTTGTTTGTTTAGGGCTTGAATTATTTTCAAGTGTTTTATCAAACTCCTCTGCGAGCCAAAAGTGTCCCCCAGAACTTGAGAGACTCCAGAGTAGACGGGGCCAGCTCCTGTCACTTCGTCACAGAAGCATACTTTAAAGTTATCAGGGAAAGAAGGTCGACTCAGAACACTTCAGACCTGGGGCTTCCTTCTTGGGAGAATGACTCAGGAATCCCAGTCTGAGGAAGTCATTCCCAGCCAGGGTAACATCCAGACTCTTTATGTGGCGCACATAAAAGGAAAAGCCGTGTGTTCTTAGGACGATGAACACTGGCTTTGGAATCAGACTCACTAGTTATATGACCTTTACGAGAAATTTCATCTCAGCCCGGCACAGTGGCTCATACCTCTGTTCCTGGTACTCTGGGAGGCTGAGGCAGGAGGATCAAAAGTTTCAGCCCAGTCTAGATAACTCAGTGATTTAGTAAGACCTTGTCTCAAAATAAATGAGTAAGCAAAAAGGGCTAGGGATGTAGCTCTGGGCAAAGGCTCTTGATTCAATCCCCAGTACTGCAAAATAAATACTAAATTAAATTAAATAAACTTCAGCAAGACTCAGTTCTTGGCAGACAGCAATACTTACTCTGCAGGACTAAAAGATATATTGCATGTATTGTATCCAGGATAGGACCTACTACATAACAAGTGCACAGATAAAAGAATCTCTTATTATTTACTTCTTGGGGTTGTGATTTCTCTTTCCACGAAAGTCACAACCACGGGCTTGGTGTTCATGGACCCATCACAGTAACTGATACATCATCGTACTTTTCTCCAGGTTGGTTTCATCGACTACATTGTCCATCCACTGTGGGAGACCTGGGCCGACCTGGTCCAGCCGGACGCTCAGGACATTCTGGACACGCTGGAGGACAATAGGAACTGGTACCAGAGCATGATCCCCCAGAGCCCCTCCCCGCCGCTGGACGAGAGGAGCCAGGACTGCCAGGGCCTGATGGAGAAGTTCCAGTTCGAACTGACCCTGGAGGAGGAGGATTCCGAGGGGCCCGAGAAGGCGGGGGAGGGCCACGGCTACTTCAGCAGCACCAAGACACTTTGTGTGATCGACCCGGAAAATCCAGATCCCCTGGGCGAGACCGACGTGGACGCTGCGACGGGAGACACGTCCCCACTGGACACCTAATCCGCTGCTCGGTGGGAAGGGCCTCCCTCCTGGAGGAGCATGCCAGCCAGCGTGTGGCAGGGCCGGCCGCCACGGGGCGAGGCCGGCTTGGGACAGAGGCCACCTGGCCTTTCCAGTTACCTCCGCCGGGGACCCGAAGGCAGGGCAGAGAGCAGCGGGGGACCCGCGGTGGCTCGCGCTTGGTGGCAGCTGCAGCCGTGTGTGCAGCGCAGGCCGGATCCGTCACCGCCAGACGGCTGGAGAGCGGGAGACACAGGACAGATTTCTCCGCACTGAGTTTCCGGCCCCTGTCCGACTAGTGACTGAACTTACTAATACCGTCATTGATAAATCTGCTCACTGTCCCCTTGTCTGCCAACCTGTGTGCCTTTTTTGTAACACATTTTCATGTCTTGAAAATGCCTGTTAAATGCCTAGAGTTTAGTACCAACTTCTACACAGATAAGCATTCAAAGTTGACATAAACTTTTTTGACTCTTTCTGGGGGAGAAAAAAAAGGAAAGAAAAGTCTTCCTTCTTTCTCGAGCAATATCTTTCGCTTTCCTACAGTTAACTTTTGCAAACAGACAGAAGAGATGCACTTCTAACCACATTCTACCCCCACCCCGGGTCCACCCCTTGGTGGCCCTTGTCTCTGGGCTCCGTTTACTTGCTTCACACAGTACTTACTCTCTCTCTGAGGTCTCCCTGACTTTGCTCTGAGCAGAAAGAAGCTGAACACACTGTGGGGCGGGCAGGGTGGCTGTGCTGTCTGCCGGAAGAACCCGTGTGGGCTCCAGTGAACAGGGCAGCCTGCCAGGCTTATCCTTGACCCCGAGAGTGGCCCGACCCGACCTGCTCCTCTCCCCACTCCCAGCACTGTCTCTGGGTTCAGCTGCCTGTCTTTTCTTGCACTGCCTTTCACGCTAACACCTCCATTCCTGTTGATAACCGTGTATTTATTACTTAATGTATATACTGTAATGTTTTGTAAGTTATTAATTTATATATCTAACATTGCCTGCCAACGGTGGTGTTAAATTTGTGTAGAAGACTCTGCCTAAGAGTTGCGACTTTTTCTTGTAATGTTTTGTATTGTGTACTATATAACCCAGACATGGCTTCAGAGAGACCCACAGCCCCTCCCTTGGCAGTCACAAGACAGGGAAGGGGTTGGTCCCCAGGCCGGCCCTTTTCTTGTCTGAGTTGCTAATAATGCACAACTCTTTGTGAACCAGTTTTGCAAACAGGATTCTCACATTAGATACAAAATGGTTTATACTGAGCTTTTACTTTTGTATAGTTTGATAGGGGTAGGGGCACAGGGAAGGGTTTATACCCATGTTTTATCCAAATCTGTGTACACATGAGTTGGGTTATAACTGGGTTCTACTCTAATCGTGGCTTCGATTCCAAAAACAACACTACATTTACTCACAAATGATTCTTCTGAGTGTCCCCAAACTACTGACTTTTGAAGAGCTAGCCTCCTGCCTGTTATTCTGCGGGAATATCCTGTTTCAACTCATTATGGAAGAAAACAATAAAACAATGTGAATTTTTATAATAAAATGTGAACTGATGTAGTAAATTATGCAAATGTGAAGCTTCTTCTGATAACACTTGTACGGCCTCTTCCTGGTGTCGTGTTGGTTTGTAAAATGTGTTCCATGCTTCAGTGCAGCGTGACTCAATAGCTAAAGAAACGGCACAAGCGTGCATGACCAGTGGGTTGTATGTCTATCGACACTGCATTGTTCCAGGTGGACATTTTATTGTTTTCAAAAGTTTCTCACAATGTGTGTTATAGTAATATTATTATATATTGTGCTCAAATGCATTCTTAAGAGACTTTTATATGAGGTGAATAAACAAAAGCATGATTAGATTAGACTGTAGGCCCAGTTATTTTGCGTTTAGTTCTGATGTATTAAAGCAGATTTGGTTCTCTTTTCTCCTACCACACACCACAAAGCAAACCGACCACTGTGCCCAGCCAGCCTCATGACTGAAGTTTCAGAATCGATGTCCAAAAAGTCCCATCACTTGGAACATTTCACTTTTTTTCTTAGCAATAGTTCAGCCAGCTCAGTGGTGCCAGGAGAGGGGGCGGCGAAGAAAACAAAATCTGAATTGTTTTTTCTACCTCGTCAAGACTCTGAGGAGGTTAATCTACTTGATAAATAAAGGGCATCTTCCACTTGGCTGGATCCTCTAGAAAAATGAATCATAGCACCACCGTGTGTCATGGTAGCCAGAGACGCATTGATTCACTCAACACATAAGCAGTCTAAGGTTCAAAGAATCATCTTAAACCACAGTCCACAGAGCGTGGAGGAGGCTTCTGGCCTTCTCAATGATTTATGGAGTCTCTTGCTGATTATATGGTTACTCTTTCTTTCTGGAAAGAACTGTTTAAATATCATAAGCAAAATACTTAAATATTTTGTTGAAATCTTCAAACCAGCAATTTGAAAAAGTTATCCTTAGAAGTGTGGGCGTGTGCGTGTGTGTGTCTGTATGTGTGGGGCAAGGAAGGTTCCAAATGAGAATCAGTGGGTGGCTCTTAGTAAATTAACCACAGGGAAGTGGTCTGTGAACCGGCAAGAGGGTCTGAGTTAGCAGAATTCCGCTCAGTAAGCTGAAATTGGCTGTGTTTCTCTGTAAAGACAAGTGGCGGTGAGCCAGCGCTGCAGAAGCAGCTTGCCTGCTGGTTGGAGAGGCGGCAGCCCCAGGATTCTCTGCCATCCCTGGTTTCTGATCGGACCTTACCATCTCTGAGCTCTGCGGGTCGAGTGACAAAAGTGAATGGTTTATCACAGCTACATGCATGACTTTCATACTGACTACAGCTATTACTATTTATAAATATTTGCAGGGATGTTTGCTACTGAGAAGGGGTCTTTAACCTTCACTGGAAATTAGAATGAAGTGAAAAGTTAGTTTTTTTTAAAAAAACACTGATGTTTTGGTCCCATTCTCCTCCCCAGATTTCTGACTGAAGATCTTTAATGGAGCCCTGGACATCAGATTTAAAAACAGACCACAGGTAACTGTCATAGGTAACTGGCGTAGAGAACCACACTGCTTCTGAACCAAAATCATGCTTCCTTTCCCCAGCTGTCTTCACACATTCATTGTGCGCCTGCTATGGCCAGCGTGGCGTGCTTGGGATGGCTGCTTTCAACAGTAATTTGGTAATTCCTAGTTTCTCACTGACTTCTCCCCTAGGCTCCAGGTGATAGAACCCCACAGTTCTGAAGAAGTGCCAGACCAGGACTCAGGAGTCCAGACCAGCTGTGCTGTCTGAGGTCAGGGACCCTGTTGGGGGCTTTCTCCTCTTTCCATGCTCCCAGCAGCATACCTGGTACAGTTGACGCTCACATATTTGGTGAATAAACCTGGATGTTGATGGCAGCACAACCACAATTAGCAGGAAGACGAGAAGAGTGTATATTCTAGGCGCTTCGACTTGGAGTTTCTCTCCGTCAGTGATCTGCTTTCAGATCTGTCTCCCTGCACAACACTGAATCCCTCCAAGATAAGACAGTGGTTTTTGTTTGTTCTCCTTTTTTAACTTTTATATCTCTCAACAAGCACTCTGCTGGCTTTAAGTGAGCAGCATACCCCGTGATGCCTGCAGACCAGATGACTCAAGAACAAAGTCAGAGAGCCTTTTTATTGAAATTGCTTGTGAAATATATCCACCTACTTTGTTTTCTTGGGAAATGAGTAGAGTACACAGACATGGTTGACAAACCTGTGTTCTGGGCCTTGTCTAGTCCCTCCCAAGCCATGGGAATGTGCGGAAATTACTTACATTTTTGAGTGGAAATTTTTTTCTTTGCTAAATAAGGTAGCAATAGAGAGCTGGAGATGGAGTCAGATGTGGGGCTACACACAGTAGGTGATGCTCAAATCTTTGTGGTCTGGATGTACCTACTCAAGGGGGACTAGTGAAAATTAAATACTTTTGAAAAATCGCCTTCTGACTTTGAAAAGCATAATTCAGCAACACATTTTGATTTAGTGTTCTTGAAATTAAATCTCAGTTAACATAGATTTTTCTACATACATGTCAAGATTCCAAGAAGATTAATACTTTCACGCCCATCTACCAGTAGGAGACTACCTTGATACTGACAGGCTCTTGGAATTGGAAGGAAGCATGTAAACATACTATGTCCCCTCTTCTAATGCTGTGGAACTCCTCTGAAAATGTGCAAGGTCAAAAGCATACAGACAGAAGTCAGCAATGTCTTTTTGAAGCTATGTCAATTGTAAGGTATCTGAGATGCAATCAAACTGTACTCTTTTAGAGGACCTTGTCTGGTTTGTTCTTTTCTATCTGTAGCCAAATAATGTGTAAAATTCCTCTTGTAATGTCCTGTTCCAGTTGAAAATGAGAGCCAGACTTTCATAGATTCTGACTATAACCATGGAAAAGTTGATATGATCTCTGTGTGCCTCAGTTTCCTCAATTAGAGGTAGTAATAACAGCACTTACATGCTAAGATTATCACAAAAATCAAATGAATTAAAGCTGTGAAATATTTAGAACAGTGCCTGGCATGCAGTAGGCCTTACCAAATACACTACAACTGGAGTTGGCATGTTTTCTACAAGGGCTAACAAAAAAATACAGTGCGTGTTTGAATTTTTAAAAACATTACTTTAAAAGACACGTTACCAGTACTCCGAATATTCTCTCTTGCCGACTTTCTGCAGCAGCTCTGGAGTCCTCATTTCTGAATGTCTTTCGTTGGCTGTCAAGACTGCCTCGATGTCTTGAATTAGTTCAAAACATTTCCGGCAATTCTTGTCAAATAAAGCATTATGGAGCGACCTCAGCCACCTTACTCGTGGCATGTGACACCACAGGGGTTCCAACTCGTCTCCAAAGTCAAAGTGATTGTACAAGGTCAACGCTTTGAATGGATTCAGGACATGTAGGCAGCTACAATAGCACAACTAAAGACCCTCAAGAAGGGGGATTTCCAAAACTATTTCTTAAAGTGGCGAAAATGATGAGGTGAGTATGAGTGAATGGGAATATTTTTGAGGGAAGTGAGTGGCAATGTGTCTTCTACTAAAATTAATTTTTTAAAAATTTAAACATGTCCCATATTTTGTGATCACACTTTGTATCTTCTAGTTCCTTCAGCCATTTCTCATGAGCATACAGATGCCCAAAAGGACAACGCCTTCGTAAGGCGCAGTGTCTCAGAACCAGGCCGTGTGCTGCATTCACGGCCGGGCAAGTGCGATTCTTGGCCCTCTCTCTGTTCTGAGTGCTGACTCACAGTCCGCGATTATTCCTTCAGGGCACGTCAGTGACTCAGCTGGCGGATACAGAAGATGCTTGCAGGCAAACAAACCTTCCGCATCTTTTCACAGAAAGCACCATGAAACTGGCTCTTCTCCACTCTTTACTTGAGTTTCTGACTCTTAGTGCAGAATTATACTTTCCTGTAACATTCTGTGAGAGAAAAAACAGAGTATTGGGTGTCAGGTTGACCTCTTTGTAAATTCTACCTCCAGAACTACCTTTGTTACCTTAGAGAAGGCTATTAGAAGATTATTTAGAAAGACTGAGACCACTTAGGCTCAGAGTCTGGCCCATTACAGGCATACAGTAAATGAGACTTATTAGTAATCTTAATACCCACTATGATGATTAAGTGAGATAATAGAGGTATGAAAATATACTCACATCATTGGTTATTATTATTTTTGACCTAAAAATATTTTGAGTACTGATTCCAGTAATTCATTGACTACAACCCCTCCCAGATCTATGTGCTACACTTTTGATAGTAATGTATTTCATACTTCAATTTATCTTGTTAGGTACAGGCAAGGATTGGATGATCAGCTATGATCCCTTAGACATTATTCCGTGGTCAATGGCGTTGAGTCAAGTGTAAATTCACCTAGATACAGCATCATCTAGGCCATCTAGATATGTTTTATATCAAGAAAAATGGGTTTAAGCCTTTTTATAAAATCAGACATGTTTAAAGCATTTCTGTCCTTGGTAGAACTTATCAATCCTAACAGATAAGACACTATCTTAGCACGACTTGTCTTTAAAGAACTAATGCTAGCTACTTCCCTCTCATGTGGCCCACAAACACATGTTAGCAATCTGTTCTAGGAGTGTTCACACAGTTGATATAATGCTTGAACTCTTTCTTTCTGAAGAGAGAAATAATGTTGGCCTATCACACATTCCTAGAAGTATGACCAATTTTGTGTACGTTCTGATTTCTCAAAAAAATCATCCATATGATTTTCCCCCAAAAAATCCATGCAATGTTCCCAAAAACTCACAAGAAAGCCGTTTTGCTATCTTGGGAAATCGTGTGTCTATAGACATGAAACCACTTAGAGCACAGAGATGCTGTCCAACAGTTCTTTGCTTTACTTAACCAGCCCAACAGAAGAGTGTGGTACTTAGGCACTGCTAGATAAGGGCTTCATTCCTTCTGACTGAGGGAAACTGTCCTCTTACACCAAATCTATAGTTTCAGACAGATGCCTGTGAAGTGATGGAGGACATGCGAGCCAGTCTACTAATTCATATTGGTTCTTTAGCACCCAGCATGGAATAAATCAACAAATAAATACTGAGTCTGTAGCAGCAGGAGAGGGGTTAGGTCTTTCCTGCCCAATATAAAAGGTCATAACCAACATTCTTAGAACAAAAGATAGGTTTCCACGACACAGGCACCTTCAGACTGAAGATCCAAAGATCCAGGAGGGACTATTCATTTTTATGCTTTGGTTTGATGAGGCACAGACAGCTGTTTAAAAATATGATTGAGTTTTAAAAGGACATGATTTAATAGAAATAGGCTGAGGAAGAAAATGCAACAAGATCTGCCTGTTCAGACTCTTGATCTCTCTGTGCAACATTCTTTTCTTCTGGATATGGGGTGCAGCCCTGTTATGGGTTAGATCCAAAATGTCTCCCAAAAGTCTCAAGTGTTTTGAGGGTGATTGGCTCATAGGGGCTGAATGCTCATAGGTAGATTCATCCATTGGCACATTCAGTAGATGACTGTGCTGTTAGGAGAAGGGGCATAGTTGCAAGATTATCACTGGGGCATGACCTGGAAGGGCATATTTTTGTCCCTGGCTCCTCTTTTCTCTTTCTTTCTACTTCCTGGTTGTCATAGGATGAGCAGCTCTCCTTCCCTGTGACCTTCATCGTGCTATTTCTGTCTTGGAGCTAGCCGACTACAGGCTGGACCCACTGGAAAATGTGAGTCAAAATAAATCTCCCTTCCTTTAAGTTTCAGATGCTAAGCATTCTCTCCCAGTAATGGGAAAGCTAATACAGAAAATGGCACCAAGAGTGAGGATGTTATTGTGACTGTATCTGACAATGTGGTTTAGAAGCATCTGGATCAGGTTCGTAGGAAGAATTTTGAAAGGTTTAAGCATTCAGTCTAGAGCAGTCTTAGAATACTGTATGAAGAGCCAGAAGGGTGATTCTGGTTGAAGCTCAGAAGACCAGAATGCTGGTAGCAATGCAGATAGCAAAGGCCAGGCTCAAGAAGTTCCAGGTAAGAAGGGAGACTGTATTAGAAACTGAACTAAAGACCATGCATTCTTCATTTTGGAAAAAAAAAATTGTCTATATTTAAGGCATATCCTAAATCTGTGAGGGGCTGAATATAAAGGTGGTGAACTAATTTATGTAGCTGAGGAAATTTCAAGGCAGCCCAACATTCAGGCTGTGGCATGAATGCTGCTGCCTGCTTTCAGGAAGATTTAGAGTGAGAATCAGGAGCAAAAAGCATAGCTGAACTGTGTGAAGCTTGTCCAGAAAGGAAGTGTTTGTAAATTCAAAGCAAGGAAATTGTGGTTGCTGAAAAGATTAGCATTTTTAAAAAGCTACCTACTTTGCATCAGAACAATAATAAAGATGGCTCAAAGACATCTCAGGAATCAGCAAGACCCTACCCATCACAGGCTCAAGGATGCAAAACTGTAAACCTTTCATTTGAGAAGAGAGCCTCTAGGCTCTCTACTCAAAAAATGAATTGGTTCTCCAGCATTTCACTATGCTCAACCATCCAGGCACTCAGAGGACCCTGCAGCTATGGTCCAAGGGGGCCAGGCTACTGTTTGAACCGACAGCAAACAAAGCTTAGCATCATGTGTGTGGTGCTAGTTTTGTGGGCATGCAGAATACAAGAGTTGTGGGGTCATGGAGGATAGCATAAGGAGTTTGGAAAAAATGGAAGGCCAGATAGTATATCCTAGAGAAGACAATGAATGAAACTGTGAGAGTGAAGCTGAAAGTACAGTGGAGGCCTCAGGAAGTTGGAGATATCAGGAATGTGGGGTGTCTGCTGAGGAAAGCCATAGGCAATGAGTGGTGCCAGTTCAAGACAAAATCCATGTGAGCTGCAACTGGAAAGGACATAGGAACAGGGTCACCCAAGGACTTTGGAGCTCATGTCTCACCACAACCTGCCCTGGCTGCTGGACGCAGAGCTGAGGACTTCATGTTTTCCTGCTGAATATTGGTCTTGCTTTGGTTCAATTCCTTTTAATCCCCGTATTCTTTCCTTTTGGAATGGGAATGTTAATCTATCCATTGTATTTGTGGAAGTATTTAACTTACTTTTAGATTTTTACAGAGAATTACAGCAAACAGCTTGTCTTGAGTCTCAGAGGAGAATTTGGATTTGGACTTTTCAGCAGTGCTAAAACTGCTAAGACTTTGATGACTCTCAGAGATGGAATAAATACATTTTGCATGATATAGTTTAGTACTAGGATGTCGCCCCAAAGTCTTATGTGTATGGGAAGTGATTGGATCATTGGGGTGCTATACTCATCAGAAGATTCATCCACTAATGAGTTCGGGAGCTGAGTGTGCAGCTAGGACATGGGGCATGGTTAGAGGTAGGTGACTGTGGTATGACCTGGGAGGGCATATTATTCCCAGCTCCTTGTTTTTCTCTGTCTGCTTCCTGGCTGCTATGGGTTGAACAGTTTTCCTCACTGTGTCCTCCACCATGCTTTTTCTGCTTTGGAGCCAATAACCATGGACTGAACCCACTGAAAACAGTGAGTAGAAATAAACCTTCCCTCCTTTAAATTTTGGGTGTTGGTATTTTGTCTCAAGAACAGGAAAGCTGACTAATACAGACCTCTCTGGAATGAGGGGAACAGCTATGAACTAAAGTAGAACAAGGTAGGTCAGAGGCTTTTTTAATGAACAGTTGTTACAAAAGTACAAAAGTAGACGAGGACTGTTAGTATGATACTTTTCCAGTTTTATGACTGGGTTTGGGGCAAAGGGGTGTTGTTTTTATGACCTGGCTTGTGGAAAGGGAATCTAGTTTTTATGGCTTGCCTTGGGGGAGATTCAGAGGTCAGAAACAGCAGGCAGAAGAAGGTCAGAGTGGGAGTTAGTTTCTACATCTTTTTCTGCGGTCTCTACTGCCTAAATCCCAACAAGTCCCTAACATTTTTCAGGCACTATTCTAAGATATATTCTTGCTCCTTAGGTATTGGGGGGATAAGGAAAAATATATGTGCAAAAAACAAATTCAATAACATTGTATGAAATGGCAAAGTAGAGACACACAAAGAATACAAATGTGGGGGCACATAACTGTCGGGGAGGGTCAAGAAATCAGGGAGTACTTCTCATAGGGGCTTATAGTTGAGTCTTCAAGCATAAGTGGGAAGCAGTCAATGGACCAAATGCATCTAGAAAAAAATTGTCAGGCAGGCCTGAATTCCAGGTGAAAAGGATACAGGATGCGAAAGAATGTTTTCGAGACCCACGTGTAGACTTATTCTTTTCAAAAATACTTATTGTACACATACTATGAACTGAGGGCTGTGCCAGACATTGGGGACACAGAAGTTTGCAAACAGAGAAAGGCCCTACTGTCATTAAATCACATGCACTGAGGAGATAGTTATAAGGTATGATCAAAAAGTATGGTGAATGCTTAAACAATTTATTAAAGTTAAAGACAAATTATTCAGAACACCCTCTTCATTTTACACACACTTATCCTATCATTCTTGCAACTTTATGAACCAGTCCTGTAAGTCCTCTTCGAGGAGCATCTTTACCTGTGCTGTCGTGGCTGCCAATAAGTCCTAAATTGATTCAAAACATATCCATTTCAGGGTCACTCTGACTTTGGGGAAGAGCCAGAATTCACATAGTGCCATATCTAGTGAATCAGGTGCATGAGCACACATTGTTATGTTTCTACAAGCTGCCTTTCCATTGGATGGCACTGGCAGCAGCCTTCACCATATTTTTGATTACACCTCTTAAAGACACTCACAAAAGGGGACGTCCAGAACTGCTTCAAGAAGCGACAATGATAATGAGATACTAGTTCAAAGCAACAAAGAATAAGTTGAGGGGGATTATGACAAGGTGTCTCTTACTGTAATAATTTTTAAAACTGACACATTTGCTGTATATTTCAATCGTACCTCGTATTAATGAATTTTTTAAAAAGTGGGCATGTCATTAGGAACATATACAAAATCTCCAAAGAGTGGAAATACAGTCATGTGAAAGTTATTCAAAGAAACCACCTTGGCCAGTTTGCAACGAAAGGAGGAGGGAAGCATTTCATAGGTGTAAAAACAACTTGCCCAAAGTCCTGTGGTCAGAGGCAGGAGAGCCCCCAGGAGGAACTGGAAGAAGCCGGTATGACTCGAGGTGTGGAGTGGTAAGAAGTGGTGGTACAGTGACATGGGTCAGATCCCAAGGGGCCGGCTATTATAATTTTGCTCTTCTTTAAACACAATGGGAATCCACCAAAAATTTTAAGTAGGGAAGTGATATAATCATAATTATAGTGAGGGACAAATCAAGAAAGAATGATAAAAATGGATGAGATGAGCTAACAGATGAGTCCAGAAGTCCAGCCAAGACAATACGGGATCTTAGACTAAGACAGGTCCATGGGGATAAACAAAATGGATGGTTGTGGGTTTATTTAGATGCTGCATTTACAAATTTTGGTAATAGATTATGTAAGAGAGGAAAAGACTCAAGACTAAATATCAGAATTTGAAGCTTATGTGATTAGAAAGTGGCAAAGTCATTCTCTGAAATAAACAACATTAAGGAAATCAGTTTGTGGGGAGGCATAATCCAGTTTAGGGGTGCTAATTTGGGGCTATCTTTGTGACAGCCAAGTTGTGAAGTGGACAACTAAATGTGGCAGTCTGGAACTCAGTGAAATAGTCCAGGCTGGGAACTGACTAGATAGTTCATATATATAAGGTACCTGAAGTCAAGGGATAACTTGGGGAGAAAGTGTGTAGCAATAAAAGGAATAAGGGGAGGAATAGTTCTTGAGGCTCTCTTTTATTTCACGGACAAAAATAAATGGATGGGCCTGTGAATGAGAGTAAGAAAGAGAAAACACAGAAAGAGAAACTCTACCAAGAGAGTCTCATGTCCAAGAGGGCTAAAGGAAGAGAACGTTTTAAAATAGAAGTGAACCACAGTATTAGTCTTACTGAGAGATGAAGTTTCTTTTAAAAAGAAGAAAAATAGCCATTTTATTTATTTAGAAATGGGTACATTTCTGGTGAACTTGAGCTGTTTTCAGAGGAGTCATGGGCCATTAGTTAGTTTAATTAGTTTTCAGCGAGCAAAGTATAAAAAGGAGGCAAGTAAAGTATAAAAAGGAGGTAAAAAGAAGAAAAAAAAATGAAGGTAGTAACAGATAAGAGGTTCAGCATTGAAGAGGAAGAGGGTGATTCAATGATATCTAGCGGGTAAGAGATAAAGGAAACTTTTCTTTTTAAGTTAAGAGTGACGTAAGTTGTTATAATGAAAATGATAAGTATTTTGCTAAGAGAAGGAAACTAAAACAGGAGAGAGCTAGGACCTCTGCACTGCTGGAGAAGCCGTCTTAGGAGAGAGCGGTCAGTCATAGTCTCCAGGGGATGGAGAAGTGAGGCAGGCGCTGGTGGGTTTGTGGGCTCAGCAGAGGGAAACGGAAGCTGTTCCTTCCCTCTGCCATCTGACACATTTTCTTCTAAGGAAGCAGCGCTGGCTTCTCCTCACTCACCATCCGTTTTAACCAAGAGGAAGACCCAGTTAAAATCAATTTAAAACTCTTTCAGAGGATGCTAGAGGGACTCGGAGGAAAAAGAGAATGTTAAGCAGGTAGATGTGAAAATTCTATTCTGAAGAGGAAAATGGTAGCAGTCCTTCTACACATGTGTAAGGAGTGTGTGAATAAAAAGAGAATTAATTTCTAGGGCCCAGGTCAATACAGGTTAGGAGAAAATTTGACGGGACCGGAAGGAAGGCACCTGCACTTTTTGGACTATTCTTCTTGACCTCGAATGGAATAATCTTACTTAAAGTACAGTGAATCCTCCAATGCCAGTGGTTGTTCAGGAAGACTTTTCTTCTTAGAGCAGGTGCAAGGGGAGACACTCAAGCGGGGCACGCAATCTTCATTTTATGTGTTCGAATGGTTCTCTCCTCTTCGTACCATAAGGATCAGGTGTTCCACCCTCTTCAGTATCATCTTCATTCTCCCCGGTAAAGAGAACATAGGAAGCGAGAGTTCTGAGACAGGAGATTAAGGCTGGTGCCAACTCCATCAAACAACTGGCAGCTCTGTCCAAGTCATGCAGATCCAGGGCACAGGCTTGGAACACAGGATCTAGGCTGTCTCCGCAGCTCCTGGGCACTGTCCACAGAACCAATCAGAAACATGCTATTTTCAACTGCTCATTTACATCTGGCAGGAAACCATGTGAGTCTTTGATAGGACAGTTTAAATGGGGTACCAGAACACATACATTTTTGATAGGACAGCCCGTCCCAATGCCTTATATGCATGAGGGAGAAGCCAATCCAAGAATTCCAGATACGAAAGACCCATTTTCCTGACCTCATCACCACCGTGAGTCTATTCATCCACCTACTCTCACTCTACAGAGATGACCTCTTTCCCACCTTCAGTAAATGTACATCCTGCTACCTTTTCTGTGGTCTTGTCCAATTCTTTGTTCGAGACACCGAGAACCTAGAAAAATTTCTCAGAATCCATAACCAGTGACATTACCAGACATGAGTTTTCTCTGTGAATTATAACACCTCCACTGTTCTTGGGGCGTGCGTGCGTGCGTGCGTGTGTGTGTGTGTGTGTGCGCGCGCGCGCGTGCGTGCACGCATGCATGGTGGAGAGCGAGGGGTGTTGTTTGCCTTGGATTTCACCAGAGCCTTGAATACCCTCTTTATTATCCTCAGCAGTCTCTCACCTCACTTATTCTCACTTTCTTGTCTGTTTACCTGCCTGCTTCTTTGCTTTGACTGTGCACACACTCATGTTTTCCAGGTGGCTCTTTGACTCTTCTTTCTGGTTCCCGTCTTTTACGTTCATTTCGGAATATTTGTTCCTCCTCTTGCACTTTTTATATCTATCGTTTTACCTGAGTTTTTCAGAAACCATACTTCTGCAGTCATCTAAGTTGTTCTCATTTTCTTCCCAAAGCCCAAGAATACTGGTATTTTGTTCAGCACTTTACAAGCTTTGCAGTATCCCTTCATAGGCATCACTGCACGTGATCATCGCAGACTCCGCCAAGGGAGTGTAGGTACCACAGCTCCAACAGCGTCACCACTACCATCATCACAACTGCAACGATCTCCACCAGCGCACTTTTAAGGCTACCAGCAGAGAACTTAAGGAGTAGGGAACTGCCTCAAGTCATTCCAGTGGAGACCAGAAAAGGAGACACTCAACCCAAGACCCGCAAAACCTTCAGGCCTACGGATATTCTTCCTATTTGCAAAGCTACTGCCCCAGCTTATCGGGCTCTATAAATTCAGAGCTCGCAAGGTCACTTTCTCCAAAGTTGTCTACTATTTCCTCATCGAATTCTTCCTTGTTGTTTGCAAATACCTGGAATTGCAGGTCCTTTAGTTAGTTCCCCACTTATAAGGAAGGCTTACTCAATAAAGAAATTTCTTTGACTCTCCTTTACCAAATTCTCTTGAACACTGATGTTTCTTAGATAGTCTGAGCCACTTCCTCTAGGTCAAAACTTTCTGCCCCTTTTGAGACCTCTGTGTCTAAACTCTCCAACCCAGAGACATAAATAACTTCCACCCTTGATCATGTATCTAATACTATTCAGTATGTGGCCATTTAGCTTGTCAGAAATGATACTACGTGTTTGACACTCTCAAGCTCTGCCTCTACCCTTAGAATACAAAGGTAAAAAACAGAAGAGATGTGTAGACCATCCAGACAGACGTTAACCAAGTAATTACAAAAGTAGTTGTCGGAATAAGTGGTTGTCTTTTTTTTTCTCTTTGTTATCTCTTTTATTTTTCCCTTTATTAATCTTTTACAGTTTATATGACAAACCTACCCACAGAAAACTCAGTCTTTAACTTTCTATGACTTTCCCACAACATATCTTGTGCTCCCAGGAAACCATTTTGCCCATTCCACAGGCAGACAATGTTACCTGGTTCTGGAGTGCTGGGGTTCCCCTTTTAGCAGTGTTTTCTAGATTCTTTCTGTCCTTAACAAAGAATTAGTTGAAACTACTGTAAAAGGAGTGAGGTTTTATATTTATTAAAGGTAGGAAAACAAACATGTTCTTCAGAGGCTGAGGCCTGGGCTATAAGTGAGTTCAAGGCCAGCCTGGACTACATAGTGAGACTCTGCCTCAAAAAAAGTAGCTTCATTTATTCTTTCAACACATATGTAGTTAGTGTTGGAGAAAAAGAGATTTTCAGAGACCACCATTGGTTTCTCTGAGCTTCCCTTAGCTTACTTTATGGGGAGAAAGGCAAGGTAGGCGAACTCCTCATTTTAGCTCTGTGGAGGAGATGCCATGCTAATGGTAAGCAGAGGGTTCTAGAAATCGCAGGGAATGAGTTTGTTAAATCTGCTTTAAAAGCTGGAAGGAATATGACCAGAGCTCTTAGAAAATCTGATCAGAATTCTGTAGTTCCAATTTAGTCCCAGTTTAGTTTGATCTTTGGGTATTGGATTTAAATCATACACCTCTGTGCTTGGACAATCATGAAATTGTTTGTGTGTGTGTGTGTGCGCGCGCGTGTGTGTGTGTGTGTGGTGTGAATTTTTGTTGATTTATCAGATATCGATCGAACAGCTTCCATTTGCCAGCCCTGTGCTGGCAGCGCATCACACACACACACACACACACACACACACACACACACACACACACACACGTTTAACCTGCTGAACACTCTTGGAACATCTACAACTTCTCGGTTTGGACTTCGGGGTTGAGGTTTCTCCACAGCCTGCCTCACACTCTTCTTACCAAGACACTTGCCTTTGAGACTGCGTTAGGCGATTCGAAGTTAGGAAACAAGTGACCACAACGTTAAGGCCTTATGAGAACAGAAATTTAAATCCTCAAGGCTCCGGAAGTCAGAAGTTCAAAATCAAGGTGCTTGCTGGCAGGCCCAGCTTTCTCGGAAGTCTGCAGAAGAAAATGCTTTGAAGGCTTCGTGGCTTCTTCCGGCTCCTGGTCCCAGACATCACTTTGCTTGCGGTTGCACAGCCTTCATCTCTGCGTCTGTCCTTACACAGCCTTGTCCTGTGTGTGTTCGTGTCTTTTCTTGTTCTCCTACAAGTGCTCTGTGTGATTGGATTGAGGGCCCGCTCAATTATCTGGGGTGAACTAACCCTAAAATCTATAATCACATCCGCAAAGACTCTTTCTTAACATAAAGTCATCATAAAGGGGCCAAAAACATATGCTGGAAAAAATAAAAAAGCAACCTCCAACAAATGGTGCTGGGGACTGGATACCCATGTGCAGAAGATTGAAACTCGATGCCCGCCTCTCACCTGCTACTAAAATCCAATCCAAATGGATCAATGGCCTAGATACAAAACCAGAAACTCTGCAACCGCCTGAAGACAGCATAGGGAAACACTTGAAGCATAAGACTTCCTGAACAGTACTTCAAAAACAGGAATTAACACCAAGGACCAAACAATAGGGGCTGGGGATTTAGCTCAAGTGGTTAGAGCTCTTGCCTTGCAAGGCCAAGGGCCTGAGTTCGATCCCCCGCGCCCACCCCCGAAAAATAACGAAACAATGAGTGTGACTGCATCAAATTAAAAAGCTTCTTCACAGAAAAGAAGCAATGAGCAGAATGAGACAGCCACTGAGAGGGAGAGAGACTTTGCTAATGCTCATCAAAGCTACTTAAACCCTACAGAACAGCTATCATTGTAAACACGTACTTCTATTAGCCCTGAAAAACGAGTGCTGACCAGGAAGAAAGGAACCCTCCTACACTCGTGGTGGGAGTGTACAACCGCTACAGAAATTAGCATGGAGATTCTTCAAAAACGCAACATAGAAAACTACTTACAGCGATACAAGCATTGTGTTCAGAGTGGCACAATTCACAGTAACTAGCTGTAGAAATAGCCTCATGCCCGACAAGGGACGAATGGATAAAAATGTGAGATATATAACTCAGCCATAAAGAAGAAAGAAATCATGCCATTTGCAGGAAAATTGATAGAACTAGAGAAAAGGTTAAATACTGCGTGATTTCTCTTATGTGGGAAATCAAGTAAATAAGTAAGAGTTGACAGGAAATGGGGATGTAGACTTTTGGAAACAGGGAAGGCAATTGAAGGGTGATAGGATGGGAACAGATCAAGATACGTAAAATGCAGGTACCAATTTACCAAAATGAACTTTACTATTCTGAATTACTAGCATGAGCTAATTTTTTTAAATGAGGGTGAATAAAAGACAAAATAATGGTCTTAATGCTTTAAAAATCATTCCAAAGCAACGTGAAGAGGGTGCTTTCAAATTCCTCGAAGAAAACAAGCACAAGGCCAGCAGTTTAGGGCCCCTCCTCCGTCTTCCACACGGTTTTCCATCATCGGCATGTTGGTGGGGAGACAGCAGCTTGACCTTGTGAGAGATCACACACTGCTGTTCGGTCAGTTTTTTCTTTAGCCAAGTTATTTTACAATCACGGTATTCTTGTGACACTGTATTATACGGTGGGTGTAGATCTGTGTGCAGTGAAGTCCATTTGTGACTGTCTGTTGGTTCTCGCTGGATGGAGGTGCACAGGTTGAACTTGGGCTCCCCTTATCACCCTGTTACACAGTGTTGGCACCTGCTTTAGTCTTAGGTCTCTGTGGTCTGTGTACCTGTTTGAATTTTTTAAAAACTAAAATCTCCTTCACAAATCCTGGGGGCTAGGACTTGGGCATGTCTTTTGGGGGGACCACCAGTCAACCCACATGTCCAACAGAGTCAGGGCCACAGCAAGAAGGGCAAGGCCCTTAGTATCAAGTGCAAAATGTAAAGGGACACCCTCAAATTCAGCAGCTGAGATAGTTGCTAAATGCAACACTTTTAAAATCAAAATTAACACAAACAGTCAATGGTAAATAAGATGTAAAAATTTTCAAGACAATCAGTACTACTGTTTGTTTCCTTTCTGGTCTCTGGTCTCCAGTATGATTCCGCTTTGCCCTGAGTTCCAGCCACAGCCCAAGTTTCCTGTTCATGGTGAGCGTGAGCCCAGCCCTGTTCACAGTCTTCGCGGTGTGGTGTGGTGTAGATCACCCTTCTTGGAAACGCTGCCCAGGGCGCCCTGCTCGGGCCACAGGGTTGCGGCCGACTGGGACTGTCCTGCCAGCGCAGGCTCGTCTTGCGAGTTGTGCAAACACCTCCTGAGAAGCTAATTAAAATGGAAGTCAGTGGTGCCAAACCCGGGAAGCCTCCAAGGAGCCCAAGAGGCTGCCAGAAAGTGTCATTAGTGAACACACCCAGCCCACACTGTGACGCAGGGGACAGATTCTTGCTGAAAGTGGGACAGGAGCTGGGAGTGGCAAGCCCCACTGCCCAGGAGGCAAACAAGAGGCGCTAGATAAGTGCATCGGTGAGTGTGCTGGGACAGTGGGTGGATGGGGCGAGGAGCACGCCACTTCCAGGCACAACTGAGAAACAAGAAGCATGATTCACGTGTGCCGCCATGTGAAGCTAAATCAATGAGACAGAGCAGAAAGCTGGGCCCAGGAGAAATATTAAAATATGAAATCTGATATGACTATTGAGAAAGAACATTTTAGAAGATCTCACAGTAGTTTAGCGGATGTACATTACAACACAGTACCTGCTGGGTGTGATGGGGCACACCTGTAATCCCAGCACCTGGAAGGCTGAGACAGGCAAACCTACTGCAAGTTCAAGGCCAGACTGAGCAACATAGTAAGTTCAAGGTCAGCCTGAACTACATAGTGAGACCCTGTCTCAAAAAGCCAAAAAAAAAAAAAATCAAAACGGTACCTAGGAACAAACATAAGAGGAAGTAGGTAGCGCTTATAAGAAAAAGGCTCAAGGGCAATAAAGGAAGAATTTCCTAAGTGGCAACACACACCGCACACCAGTGTGAGAAGACTGCAAATCGTAACATAAATCCACCTCAGATTCACATGCAAAATTAGTGTAATGTCAAGAAAAGGCCATTGAGGGCAGTCTTGAGGGATTTAACAACCTGATTTTAAAAATTCATCTAAACTGTCGAAGCAGGAAAGGGACTGAAGAATTTTTGGAAGGAAAAAAATGGATAAGAACTTCCAAGTAATTAAAATTATTCTATCATATAATCATTAAGAAAAGGGATAATGTTTTCAGCTAAGAAAATGGGCACATGAAACAGAATTAAGCTCCCCATATGTAAGATTGTAGTAAGTGTAGAGGTTTTATAGACATCGTTTTTGAAAGGGAGGCTTGATAAATATTGATCAGTAGAGCTATGTATGAATCATCAAGGGGAGTAGTTTCCCCTCCGTACTATATACCTTTACATTTCAATGGATTGGAGTCAAAGGTAGAAGTGAATTATAAAAAAATTATACGAGACTATCTCATCTCAAGGCAGAGACAGGTTTTTCTAATTAAGAAAACAACAAAAGGATGAATCAATTCTTTCTCCATGAATTCAAAGTCTTTATGTCAAAACTCATCATAAACAAAATTAAAGAAAACAATAAATGTAAAAAATATAGGCCATGTGTATAAGGCAAATCATTACTAGCTATTATAAGAGGTTTCTCAAAAATCAGTAAAGTTTGATTTTGGTTCTCAAAATAAATCAGTAATAAAAAAATTGATACTTAGAAAATGAATGAGAGTTATGAAGAACAGGTTCACTGAACAAGAGCAGGTTCATTTAGCTGGCCAAAGGGCCAGCTGTACGTGGAAGATATTAACCTCATAAGTAACGAAATAAATACAAGTTAAAATAATAACAGAACTCCATTTGTCAAATTGATAAAAGTATTTTTAAAAACCAAATCCAATAGTGAGATTTCAGAAGTCACATTACTCCAAGCTGATTTGTGGCAGAAGTGTTGATCAGTATACATTTCTGTATTAGTTATCTTTCCAGAGACAATGGCTTGCAAGAGAGCAGATTTGATACAGGACATTTACAAGCTACAACATTCACCCACAAGCCAAATGCAGGAAGAGTGCTGAATGACCATCTAGGCACTGGAGACCCAAAAGATCCAATCGAGGGCTGGGAGCCCACAGCACTGTCCCATGTATGTCCATGTTTGCACATGACGGCTGAAGAAATCTTCACTGGAACGAAGATACGAAGCTCACAGCAGAGATGAAGACCAGAGCTCCCCTGAGGCAACAGCAGCCATCCTCGATGACAGCAAGGCCCCGAGCTGCTGCAACGAGAATGGCCAAGTTCCCCCTTCAGGAGAACCAGCCGCAACAGAGCTTCTCCTGGGAAACAGCCCGCAACTACCTTCTGCTCCCGTCTCCTTTATGTTGTGTCGGCAGCAATCCTCAGGTGGATGCTCTACGTCCAGAACCACATCAGCTCGGTCCAGCTGGGCGCTCCTGCTCAAGGTGACCACAATAAGTCCACCACAATTGTTAAAGTGCATATATTTTAAAAGTGCTTTTAAAAGCAAAACAAAATCTGATTCTGTAAGCCAATAGTTTCATTTTTAAGGGAGATTGGCTGAGCAGATGATTTAAGCATACATGTATGTTCATAAAGAAGATATTCATTATAATATTGTTTATGATAGAGAACCTAAGACAGTCTCAATATCCTAAAACATGGAAATAATTATATTCTGGAATCCTAGGATCCCATTAAAATAATATTTTGAATAATATTTAACTATATTTTAATGTTTTGCTTAAAAGTAAAAGTTTCATAACAAATATATAAACACACACATAAGCACAAATACGTACTATAAGAAAAAAGAAAGATTAATATATTAATATTGGACTTTTCTTAGGTATAAACTTTTTATTGGCTTTTTTTCATGCTTTAGATTTTTTTTTTTAGAGTGAGAATACCTCATTTTATAATCAGAAAAAAAGGAATAAAAATATTCTTTAAAAGCTTGATCACCAGCTCATAGGGTGCTCAGGAGTATAATGTTAAGTGAAATAAGTCAGAAACACAACCTTAAATAGCACATGGTTTCTCTTATATGAGAAACCCAAAATATAAAGATCAAAATGAAAGAAAGACAACAGGACAGAGGGAGATCTTTTTCAAATGGGAAGGGGACCAAAAGATGGAGGGAGAGAAAGAGAATTAAGATGTGGTATGCGCACGTACCAGCGCCACACAAAGGATGTAAACATTATGCACTGTAAACATGGACTACTAAAAATAAATAAATAAGTAAAATGTAGCCAAAAATAAAAAATAAAGAGTGTTAAGAAGAACTTCACCCAGTTCTTTCATTTTCCCCACAAACCAGGCTCAGGAAGCCAGGTGACTGGCGAAGGTAGGAGTTATTTGTAACAGAACCCATGTGTCCCTGGGGAGCCGATCGGTTCCAGAGGGCATGAGGACCAGGGGCAACTTTACAATTCACTGCAAGCCCCCGCAGAGCAGAAAGTGGAGCAGCTGAGCAGGCCTTCATCCTGCGTCCCACGGACCAAACCCTGCCCGCCCAGACCTTCTGGTAGGTGCTGAGTCCTCTGCCCAGGACCTGAAAGGGGCCGTGCTCACCTGAGAGGTGAAAGGGCTCGGGCATCCGCAGGCTCAGAGACGCCATGGTTCTCAGGCATACACAAGCCCCCCCCCCCCACTGGAGTATATGTTCTTTTTGATCGTGGTGGCATCTGGGTCATTCCATAAACTGCAATCGAAAAGACAAAGTCTTGCTACACAGTGACCCGAGTCTTGAAGAATTTTGCCATTGACAGGAAGCAAAAATGGCTGGCCACACAAAGGAGACAACGTCCACAGGCCCAGAGGGCCTGGAGGCCAGCAGCGTGGGGTGGGGGGAAGGCAGTGGGGGCCTGGATTGTGAAAGGCCATGAAGGCTGTGTGTGGGAGGCCCGTGGGGCCGAGGGCAGGGCTGGGCAGTGAGTGGAAGTAGGAAGTGGGCAAAGCAGGGTGCAGGCCCCAACAGAGGAGCAGCAGTCACCACCAAGTGGGGAAAACCTGGCCCCACAGTAGGCAGGAAGCAGGGCCTTCGAGGCCACCACCAGACAGCCACCTGGTGCAGGCCAGCCCTCTGCCCTTGGAGGGGCTCTGGGGCCATGCAGACTTCCTGCCCTGGCTGTGCATCCTCCCTCCTGGCTCAGATGGTTTCGAAAGAAGAGGATGATGTTGAGGCAAACCAATAGAGGAAGTGGCTGACCATGCTCAGATGGGGTTGCAGCTGTGAGAGAAATCTGCAGAAATGCTGGAGGAGCCGGGTAACCAGCAGTGTGGCCCAGCAATGCCAGCTCAGCTCAGGGATGACAGAGGTGCTGGGGGAGCAGGGGGCCATGGAAGACAGCGCCCTCTGCTCGTATTGCCCCTGAGTGTGAAGGGCAAGTCACCTCCCCTTCCCCAGACTCAGTTTCTCCACGCACACAAAGTGAATAGTAATGGCCCCCATCCTCCGCTCGGGCTACTGAGAAGTATCCAGAGCGTGAATCCTCAGTTATTATTAACTTTGATTTTTGAGACAGAGTCTCCCTATGTCGCCCAGCCTGGCCTCGAACTCACTATGATCCCCTGCTTCAGCTTCGAGTGCTGGAATTATAGGCAGGTTCCACCACGCCTGCCTTGAATTATTATTAACTTTGAAATTTCATCTTCTAAGACCCAGATCTATTATTTGCATCTTTTTAAAAAGATGAAGGGCTATGCGAGTGATCACCTTTCTGAATCTCTTCATATGAATCGCCCCCTTCCTTCTCCCCAGGGTCCCTAGAAGAGCAAATCTGCGGAGCTGTGAAATCAGAGAAGCACCATCCTCTGGGTAAGGCTTCTGGCTAGGGCAATGCAGAAAGAGAATCCTGTTCCCCTGAACTCTTGCCTCTGGGGACCCAGCCGTGCCCAGCAGAACTCCCCCACTTCCTCACCTGCTGGTCCTCTTTTGGGGGCCGGTCTGACCTGGGCCGCACCATCACCAGACGCGCATCCAGGACCAGGACCACTGCGGGTCCCAGCCACTCCTGTGACAGGGACACCTCCCTCTGGTGCCACCATCCAGCAAAGCACAGGACCCCACTGGGACCTGCAGGAAGGGGCCCTGAGAACCCAGAGGGGCAAGGGGCAGAATCAGGGGGCAGGAGAGGTGCCAATGGGGGAGGTGTTGTCACACTACGGATCACACAATGCTCCCTGCCAGGGCTTAGCCCCTCACTGTACAAAGTAGGAAACTGAGGCCCAGGAACGCCAGAGAGGCTGCTTCTCTAGGTAGAAAGCATCCAGAAGTCTTTTTCTTTGCTCTGTTTATTGATTTTGCTGTGCAATCTTTGGCAAGTGGCCTAGTTCCCAGACTGGTCCAACCCTGACATCTGTGTCCCCCTTTGACTGAGGGAGGGCTCAAGGTTGGTCCCTGGCCAAGGTGCTGCATCTTCACACTGCCCCCTGCTGCTGGCCTCTCGAGGACTGGAGGCCCCCGACTGGAGCGCGGGGTGCTCCGTGGTGTCCCCGCCGACTTGGGCAGATGCTTCTCTTTTACGGAACATGGTGACTTTGTTTCTTCAGGTAAGTGTCTCTCTGGAGGACACTGGCAGGGTGGTGGCTCCTGGGGACACTCAGGACAGTTGCGGAGGGCAGCAGGCTGTGTGGGCCGAGCCACTTCACTACACTCGGCCTGAGCCTGGCTCCCGTTCAGCGAGTGGCCCCGCCCCCATGATGACTCTGCTTCTGGAACCGCGGGCTCTGCACCTGGAGCGCTGGGCCGTGTCGAAACTCTGTAGAGTTCAGGGGAAATCTCTGCTGGTCATAGCCAGTGCCGCTTTTTCCTCCGGGAGTTTCCAGATCCCTGTGGGCTCAGAATCAACACGTTCCGTGGAGAACCTGGGAGCTGGCTAGAAGCCAGCACTCCCTGTGGCCTGCCCAGGTTGTTGGTGAGAAGACTCCAAGGTGACATTTTCATGAAAGGAAGAGAACTTGCTGCCGCTTGATTGTCCCAGACAGAGGCTGGCGCGAGGGAGCGGGATGGGCCAGTGTTTGTCACAAGCCCAGCATCTGCAGGGCCATGACTGTCACCCCACTAAGCTCTGATCCTGGGGGCAGGGCACGTGACCTCCACTGTGGGAAGGTTCCACAGCTGGCCGGTGCCACCCCGTGAGGCAGAACTGGGAGCCCCTCTCTTTTCAAAGCCGATGCTGTGCCCATCGTCAGCATTTCCCGGCTAATGCTGTGGCTGAGAGATGGATTGTGTAGCAGCATGAGGGCGCCTGCTCTAGCAGCATGGACGAGATTCGATCCTGGTCCCGTGGAGCGTTCGCTGTGTGGATCTGGACAAGTCATTTAACCCCATGACTCTCGGCTTCCCCGTGGATGGAAGAAGGCTGGTGGCACTAGGAACTGCTGCACGGGGTCTTGGGAGTCTGCAGTGAGTTTGCAGAAGGGAAGCACTTTGAATAATGTGAATGTGCTGAGATAATTAATGATCTGACTTGATTCAAAAAATGCACTGTGGTCTTCCTCGGTAGCAGAGTAGCCTGAGGAAGGAAGAGAAATCTGAAACTCGGGCCCAGTGGCTGTGCACAGTGCTCCTAGGAGGAGGCATTGCACGGGTGAGGAAACTGAGAGTCGGCATTAGCCTGGAGCATCCACCCTGGCATCGACACCTCCTTCTGCCCATAGTGCCGTCCATCTCCCCAGGCAGACACGGCGCCCAGCCACAGCTGAGCGTCGCCTTCTTTGACACGTGTTTCCTGTGCAGGCCCTCCGCACAGTGAACTGCACTTGATGCTTTCAGTGCTCAAAGTGAGGTGGCGTTCGGGCTTCAGAATTGGAACATGTGGGTCTGCACCTGTTTGCTCACTGATTATCTCTACTGTGCACCAGGACCAGGGCTAGGAAAATGGGTGTGAGGCTGATGGAACTGATTATGTATGAGCACATGTTCGCAATGATAAGTAGCATTCAAGAAAGGCCTCCTGGGGCTGGGGATTTAGCTCAGTGGTTACAGTGCTTGCCTTGCAAGCACAAGGTCCTGAGTTCAATCCCCGGCACCCAAAAAAAAAAGAAAGCCCTCCAGTACCTGAAGGAGCAGATGGGGTCCTAATCTGACCTGGGATTCAAGAGACAGCTTGCAAAGATCTAAAAGAAGAAGTCAACCCAGTAAGGAAGGAGAGGACAAACATTACAGAGAGGACAGTATGTGCAAAGGCCCTGTGGGAGAAGTGAGCATAGACGTTGAGAGGAACTCAAAGTGTCTCACTGTATCTAGAGCACAGAGAAAGAGGAAACGGGGTGTTGAAGAGGAGGTTGGAAAGGTCGGAAGGAGCAGGGTGGTAGCTTAAGTGTGAGAACTTAGATTCAGGCTTTGTTCTTAGGGGGTGGAGACGTATTTAGAGCAAAGGAAGTAAGACTTTTTGTGAAGGGTCTAAAGTTGTGCAGGTTCTGGAGAACACAGTGGTGGCCAGCATATCGCAAAAGGACAAGTCTTCAGCTTGCCGGCTGGCTCTGAAGGACAGCTTGTGGCCGTAGGAAAAATGAAGCAGCTGGATGCGGCTGCAGCCAGCTGCTCCAACTCAGCCGCAAGCGGGCCATGCAGGGTCTGAGTCAGAACTGTACCACTTGGTCTGTCGGTTTCCTCAGCTGCAGAGCAGACCCAGCAGCACGCACCTGCAGGGCACTTCCAGACGTCCGCAAGCCCACCTGATGGCCCCATAATTATAAACCTCTCGGGTGTGTGAGAGAGCATAGAGAACACTCGGAATCGGTAAAGTTGGAAGACCTTCCCCTGTGCGGGAAGAAACGCAGACAGGCCGGCCCTCCCCGCTTTGTAACAGGCCTCCCACTGTTTCCATGTGCTGCAAGAAACCTGGGTCTCGGTCGGATGGGGAGGACTGAGATTTCTCCAGAGAGAGCCGGGAACCTCCAAAGCACAGGACATGGCACTGTTTTCCTGACAGGAAGCTGGGCATAGACTTAATGTTCGACTAGCATTTACTGGAGGAAAGAGGGAATGAATGACAAATGAGTATACCCTGAAATATGTAAAAAATAGAAAAAGAGCACAGAGATTATTGAATGAACATGGAGTCCGCAAATACACGTAAGTTTTAGCACAGGGTTGGGGAGCTCACAGGTAGGAGGAGGGAGCCTATATAAATAATCTTCAAAGAGAATGTGCTTCTAGAAGACTGGAAGTAAGCAGTTTTTCATTTTCAAAAAAAGCCGGTTTTCAAAATGATAAACCTGTGCCATTTGTTTGGGCCCAGCTCCAGGGCATACTTCTAAACTTTAGTGACCCAGGTCTTATTTACTCTCTGGGGTGTTCCTGTTAACTTTGAGTTTAGGATGAAAATGATGTTGGAAGTCATTGCCAATGTTTTAGAGAGGGAAATTGAAGCTCAAATGGTTGAGTAAGTTGTCCAAATACACACAGTTAGAGGGTGGTAAAACTGGGACTTGGAGAGGGGAAGGAGGAGGAGCAAGAGGAGGAGGGGAAGAGGAGAACATCGAAGAGAAGAGAGAAGAGGAAAGGAAGGAGGGCAGGAAAGAGGGAGGAAGGAAGGGAGGCAATTCCTGCTTTGGGGGGCTTTCCAGAACAAAGTAGGCAGGGAAGGTGCCGGCTTGTTCCACGGAAAGGAGACACATCAGGAGGGGAAGTCCCGGGAAGCTCCTGAGGGCTGCTCAGCGGTCCTCCTGGACTCTGGAGAGCAATGCCGAATGGTCCTCAGAGACTTAGAGCCCACCATGGGGCAGGAGGGGCGCTGGCTCCCTCTGCCATGTGGGGGCTGCAAGGACAAAGGAGACAGACCTCATGCCCAGGACAGTGTTCAGGCCTGAGAGGCGTCCTCGGTTTCCTTTAGCATAGAGAGATCTCGGCCCAAAGACAGGGAAAGGAAGATGAAGGTGTTTTACAGCACAACACAAAACTCAGTGCAGAGTCAATTCAGGACTCTAACGTGTACTGTGGCTGGCCTTGCTTCGACTTGCTCCCGGGTCACCTAGAGTGACTTCTAGGGGTCCCCAGTGTACTCAGGCGCCATCTGGGCAGGGTACTCCATTGTTCTCCTGCACTTTCCCTTTGTCTAGCAGCAACCTCCTCCCATCAGACTTCTACCCTGTGTATGGCACTACTCAAGGTGGCATGTGCCAAGCACCCAACATGTCGGGATTCGTTGTAACAACGCCGTCAGTGATGAAAGAAAACAATGCTGTGGCTCTTCTGCCGGGATAAACCAGATGCCCTGGGCAGCAGGGGCACTAGCAGAAGCCCTTCAGATCTGTGATGTGAAGGACCGTTCTGTTCTACTGACGGTCATCACTCAGACCTTAAATGCAGGACCCGGTCTGGATGCCATCCTGGGCACGTGCCTGCTAGAAGGGCATCCTGTCCCCAGCCACAGCCACGGCCACATCTGGGGCTCTTCTGGACTGGCCCAGGGTGTTTTCCTCCTCCTCCCGGGGGAGCCTGTGGGGGACGATGTCAGCTTCCTGGCTCCGCACCTTTGATTCTGAGCCAGACAGAGGACCCGCATGACTGCCTGTCGCGTCCCCCGGGACAGCATGTGCAAACTCCAGCTGCAGCTGTGGCTCCTCCTGCTGTTGGAGGGGTGTCGCCCACACTCCTCTTTCTGATGGGGCCCAAGGGACCTCTGGCTAAGCCCTCACGGGTCTCTGCGAGGAACGGTGTGCGCATGCTCCTTCTGCAGGTCTGGTAGAGACCACCACATGCAGGGAGGGAGCTTCCAGCGGGTGCTAGAACTCCAGCTTCAAGACAAAACATCCCCCTACATTTCTAGTAGACCCTGTAAGGGCAGGTGTCACAAGGCCATGCTGTGGGGGCCTCTGCTCCAAGCTGCTGCATGACAAGGGTCTGATGCTTACTCCAATCCTTGGATCCTTCGTTCCAGAAAACACTTGCCTTCATACTACTCAGTGTCAAGCTCCTCATTACAAAGCCTAGATTAAAGATTTCACGGGAAGATACCCTTGATCTTCCTCTGCTATGCATGCAGTGTCCTCCAATCCAATCCACATCCAGCAAACAAACACATTTGGAGCTCGGAGCAACCGAAGCAGAAATTACCCAAAGGGCAGTGATCTGAGACTGAGCATTGAACCCATGTGTTTCTTGGGGATGCCTCTCTAGGACAGTGTCTGCAGATGAGAGAGGGGAACGGGACTGAGCAGAGGGAGAGGTAGAAACAGGAGGAAACAGAGGCCTCAGCCGACCCGCTGGGAGCTGTGAAGCTGGGGTGGCCCTCTGGGGATGTCTGAACGTAACCTCTCTGCTCTTTGTCCCTCTACACAGGCACACCCGTGAGGAGGGACCGTGTGTGAGCTGGGACAAGGTAGTCACCTTAGGTTGAGAGACAGGTGCTCAAGGAGGAATTCAGCCTGGGCCATCAGCAGACAGCACCGGGGGCCTGGGGACACAGAATGCCTCTGCTGGGAAGAAGTTGGACAGCTCACGGAGATGTAGGGAAGAAAAGCGCACGGCCAGGGCCACAGAGTACAGTCCTAGACTGGAGACTAGAGCTCGGGACCACAGACCTCAAAGCAGTGTGCTCCCCCTGCTACCCACACATCACCATCTGCAGAGTGAATGAGTTTAACCTGCTACAGGAGCAGGTACTAACTCATCACAATGAACTCCATGGAGCACACCGAATAACCTGCCTTTGGTGGTGGCAGAAGCCCGCCTAGCAAAGTGTGTGGCACTCACGAGATGTCTGCCTGTCTCCAAAGCCTGTATTCAGAACCCAGCTCTGTCCCTACGACTTGCCCAGCTGCCGTGTCCCACATCATCAGCGAGGAAGCAAAGGAGTCACCACTCCCTGCCAGCAGAGGTCTGCCGCCCTCCTCCCTCTGTGGGAGTGAGTCCTTCCTGGTGTGTCGCTATTCTCCTGCTTGCTCGATAGAATGAATTTCTAGTTTACCCAAACAGGGGTCCACAATCACAGGCCTATCACAAGCCATTCTTTCTCTCGGCACCCAGCAAATACGTATGGGGCCCACCATCTGTGCCAGCGCCGTGCTAACACAATGCTGCGTTCTCTTGGCTACCTTATCAGGTGTTTTTATGCCTCCCTCACAGAGGGGGGGAGACAGAGGCTTAGGTAATTCAATCACTGACCTGGGATCACACAGCCTGGACTCGCATGCACATCTGCTCTGCGTTGACAAAGTTCTTTCATTCATCCTCTGTTATTAAACAAATAAGTACTTGATGTCTACGTGCTGCCCAGCACCGCCCAGCACCTCCCCGCACCATGCGGTGGACAACGCTCCACTTGGGCCGGGCGCTGGCAGCAGTGCCGCCTGCCTGCTGCCTTCTGGGCAGGAGCCGCAGCACCAAGGCTGCTGGGCCAGCAGGGATGTGGACGGCAGGGAACGTGCAGGAGCAGACATGGTTGCTTCTGCAGGCGGCAGCTACTCGGCTCCAGCCAAATGCTGCAGTGTGGGATCACAGACCAGAAACTGCCTTGTCATTCTTCAGGATGAGCCAGAAACTTGGATTTATTGTGAGATACCTTGATATTTCAGAATGGGGCACTCATGCAATCATTCTGCCATCATTCACGTGGACCGATCAAAAGGCATATGTGGGTTGCATTGGCCCTGGGGCACCACAGATGCACGGGTCCCGGAGACACCTAGAGAATCAGTGCGCAGAATCCAGACCGATCCTGCGGGGACAGATCAAGCGCACCCTACATCTGAGTCCAGAGGCGCTGCCCACATAGCAGGAAACACCAAGTTCTGGCTCAAGTTTTCCTGCTCGCAGAGTTCTGCAGCCTCTGTGGGGCCTTTCTCTATTCCTTGAAGCGCTATTCTTTCCTGAGAGCAGGCTATTCGCTGACCTTCTTCTGTCAGGAAACAGCTTGATTGTGGGCGTCCGCAAACAGAGAGACAAGGCTACGTGACCACCGCTCACGACCTCCTTTCCCCCTCATTTCTGCTGCCCCCAGATGGTCCTGAGATAATGCCACTGCTTTCCTGCAGGAAAAAAAACATTCCCTAACCATGCTGTGATTCCGTCTGACCATCTTGGGAATGCAACTGCTCACCCTCTCCCCGGCTGTCATTGCGTCCGTCTTATCTCCAGAGGGCTGGAGGACTTGAGTTGGTCGCATTCCAAGAAGTGCCAATCACCCATCGTGGTGAGAGTCCGGGGGCTCACGTAGACCACACAAATGTGCAGACTTGGAGTTCCGGCCTGCACACGGATGCTTACAGTGTGTTTGGGACCAGCCTATCAATCACTCCCCAAATTATTTATGATACCAGTCTCTCTCATTCTCTCAGCTGTTAAGATTGATAGTCTCTAATCAAACAAGTGCAGTTCTTGCCTCTCACAGGTCCCCTGGGAGACAAAACAAGATGACCTCAGCTCACAAACCTGCCCCCAGCCAGGCTGCGATCTCTGATTCCAGCAACAGGCAGACAACAGCTCTCTGCAGCCCACTTGACGGCACAAGAGGCAAGGGGTGGGCTTAATCGACAGCTAGTGCCTGCTTTCCTGGATATTGATTAGGAGGAGGGAGAATTAGGCCTCAGAGGTGAGATCAGGATTAGCTGGCACTTGCACTCTGGACCATTCATTTTTTAAGTGCAAAACCAGTGCTGCATGTTCAAGACCCCAAAATACAGAAGCTACACTGAATACATTGCTTGGCATCTGCAAACCTTGGCTTGAGGTTTTTATGTCTGAGGTTTCTGTCATTTTTCAGGCCACCCTCTAAAGCTGTCCCACCATCACCTTAGAGTTTTGTTGAGGCACAAGTTTGGATCACAGAATGACACGCATACCATGCAGCAACTAAATTAGCCTTGCTGACTTTCTCACATCGGCCTCTCTAGGGAGCTTCGCGTGATTTCATTTCATCCTCAGAAAGAGCCCACTGGAGAGGTTTTATTGCTCTCATTTAATACATAGGAGATAGCTGGCTGTGATAATATTCACGAAGATAAGAATTTGTGAAAGCCTCAAATGGTGTCTCCTTTGTGTGACATGAGCACTGAGCCCATCTTCCTCTTTCCTCTTTGCAGTGACCCAACCCAAGAGGTGAGGGCGTCATGAGTGTGAAGGCCTAGGGTCTTCTTAGCATCACCTACATGGCGACGGTGATGGAGTCTCCCAAGGTTGGGATCCAGTTAGAGTCCTCAGGACATCCAGTTCTCCTGCCCAGGAAAGCCCCAGGCCGCCCGCCAGCTCCGGGGCTTCACACTCACACGGAGCACCCTCCCTACATCCCTCGGGAATATCCCCAAGCCAGCCAGTCCACAGACTCCCATCAAAATCCAAACAAATGGTTTACAGGTTTGTAGACTTTACAGAAGTTTGCTCGTTTTTTGTGGGAGGGCAGTGGCAATAGAAAAGGAGCTTCCTGGAGAAGCCCAGCTTGTCACCATTTCACTGCCCTTCTGGGCTCCTTCCCCTTCCCTATACTCCATTCTCACCTTCCTCCAGGATTTGCAAGTCCTCCTCTGTCACGTGGCCCCTTGTCCTCCTCATGAAACATCACCAGCCAACTCCCAGGCCTGGGGGTGGGGAGGGGTGAGATCTGTCTCTAGGGAGATGATGGGGGTGCTTTTTCATTTGTTTGTTTGTTTCTTTTGGTGCTGGGGATCAAACTCGGGGATTCATGCTTGCAAGGAAAGCAGCCTAACCACTGAGCTAAATCCCCAGCCCCTGGGGGTGCTGTTTGTCAAAACGTTCTTGCATCTCTCCTACAAAAGGAAAATAGTCTTCCTCTGCATGAGACATAAGCATGAGAACTGTCCCACAGTGCAGCAGGATGCGCCAAGAGGTATTTGATAGATGATGAGGCCAAAGTACCTTTAAGACCCTTCCAGCCCGGACCGCCTCTAATGCAAGAGCGCTCAGCACTCCTGGGTTCGACGGCGGAGACCTGGGGAGAGTCAGGCTTCACCGTGCTGTCGCCGCAGGGGCACAGGCCGCAGTGTATTCCTCCCCCAAACGCAGCTCTGTGCCTGTGCAGCGCAGGTCATAACTGACAACCGATGCCTGCTATATAGTCCCAGCACCCTTAAGAAGGGCTGGTACCGTTACCTTTGTTTAACCACCACTGTGAGTTTGTCCCAATCGGAGAGGCAGCAGGACTTCATAAAGAGGATATTAAGTGAGGAGTCAGAAGAAATACACTCCAGTACCCTTTTGCTACCTAGTTATCCGAGTGATGTTAAAAGTGTCACTTGCCCGATCTGGGTCTCAGTTTCCGCACCTGGAACCGCGAGATGTCGATAACCATGTTCTCCCGCGAGATGCCGACGACCATGTTCTTCGACTACCTCCCACACCTGTCGTGAGACTTATATGAAAAGTTACTGAGATTTTCAATTACCTTAAAACCCCGTCGCAGTGATGAAGTTACATACATCCTTCCTAGAGTCCCGTCCATAGTTTCCGGGCTCTCTTCCCCTCACACTCCTGCGCTCCCGTCCGGGTCCCACTGAGGCACCACCGTCTCCTTCCACCTTCTGAGAAAATACACCCAAACAGCTCTTCCCCCTTTCCCTCCTTCTCTCTTAAAGCTTACCCACCCACGGTCCCCACGAAGAGCTCATACTGACTCCCAAAGCTACCCTTCTCGGGGAACATGTTTGTATTTTAAATGGGAGACTTCTAGAGACACTGTCCCCGGAACCAACGAGAAGGTCAGGAGGGCAGGGCTATCTTAGAGGCGATGAACCTCGTGCACCCGCGCACCCAACAATCCACTGCACCCAAGTTAGGGCAGACGTGCTCTGTGCTCCGTGCTCTGTCCAAGCCCCTATCGACCCGCCGTGCGAGCCCAAGTCACACGTACCACGAAGCAACCACCCTCCCATCCTAACTGCTCTCCTGTGTAGCCGGGAGCAGAGGCATGGACCAGATGACCCCCAGACTTGACTTCCAGTTCTTGGAATCAAATATCAAAGAAATTCCAGGCAAAGCGATTATAACCTTCTGCCATTTCTTCATCAGCAAACATTTACTAAGCTTCAGTAAGCCAAGCGCGAGGCCAGAATCTGAAGACGCAAAGCTGAATTAGACGCAATATAGACGAGAACTGGGTGTCAACCTATTTCCATGAAACTAAATAAAAAGTAGAACAAATTCCTTTTTGAAAAAATAAAAATAAAAATCCTTCACATATCACTTCCCAGCAACTCACAATGATATAACTGGCAGCCCCACGTAGCACTGGAGGCAACCGAGGGACTGGCCCAGTGTCTGAGTGCTGTCTCCAAGTGGCAGAGGTGGAATGAGGGAGGCGAGCACCTCAAGCCCAGTGTCCTTAGCCTACCTACGCCATCTGTCCTCAGGATTCTGCTGAAATCATTAGCGCAAATCAGACGGAGAAAGATGTGGAAGAACAAATTCCCCTGCGGATGCTGGCATATCAGATGCCTCCTGCTCTGCACCCCTGCTGTCTCTGCCACGGGCACCGAGCCAGGCTTAGGCGAGTGCAAGGACGGGATGGCTGGCACACTCCCCTAAGCCAGCGCGGACCTTGAGGGGTATCACCCACTGGAGCCCTTCCCTTCCTCTGCGTCAGCACGGCCCTGACTGTGTGGCATGGCTCAGGACTGGCATGTGACAGTCCCCCGAAAAGCTGGCTTCAGAGCATGCCGCAGGGTCTAGGCTCTTTGTCTGGAGGCAGCCATCTGGCCAGAGGGCTTTTTCATCCAGGGAGGACAAGAGTTGTCTGTGGTTTCCATGACAACCACATTTTTTCCTTCAAGTAGACCTGCCCCAGACACAATGCAAACTTGAATCCGCTCTTAATAAGTTTCTCCAAAAGACTGGAAATGCATCTCCCTTCTCCATTCTCCGACTTGCTCCTTCCTGACAGTGACGGTGTCCCTTCCTGGGGCTTCCTTTGCCTGCCAGGGAACTTTAGCGTTCGTGGAAGCTATCAGAAGTAAGACGTTCATAAACGTTCTCTATGTCTTTAGTGATTCGACTATTCTTTAAAAAGTCCCTAAGTGGCATTTCTCAAGGCCACATCATTTGGGGCCTCAGTAACTCTGTGACAAAACAGTGTTTTCTGGCTGTCTTCTTGCCAGCTGCTCCAGCACTCTCAGCTGCCTCCAGCTCCTGCCGGCTAATGCCAGGAGTCCTGAGGGAGCAGGTTCTCCGGGGGGCCACTTCTTCTTTCCTCTTCAGGGTGGCAGCAGTGACATCCTCACGGCCGATGCCAAACGGTCTGGCTATCTGTGCTCTTGTTCCCAGAAGGGGGTGACCACTGAACTCCGATGCCCTGGGGGGGTGCTCCGAGCTGTCCGCGTCCAGTGGTGAAGACCGTTTGGACTGCGAAGCTGGAGTCCGCGCTGCAAGCCAACACGGTGAAGCCCCTGCGCCAGCCTCACAGCAGGAGTGGGAGCCACTCGGATCTGAAGGAGAAGTAGAGCTAAGTGTGCTGTCGGCACAGGGCTCTCTTGTTTCCCTACTCCACATAGTTACGCTCACCCCGCTCCTGTTGTCAGAGTGACCATGGAGAACAGAGCTTGCTGGAAGAAGGAAGACAGAGAAGAAATTTGGGGCATCGTCTTTAGGGCACAGTCCCCCGAGGGACATTTCTCAATGAGAAGTTGAGTCACGTGTCTGACAAGGGAGTTTATCAGGACAGAGGGGCAGATGTTTCGAATGAAGGTTCGTTCAGATACTGCATTTGTTATTTACTTCCTGCCTTGCTCCATGGAGGAGTTTAGGTAGCTGCCAGAGATATTTAAAGACAAAGACGAACAAACAAGAAACACCTATAAACAAAAAAAGACAAACACTGCTGGGGCGCAAGACAGAGCTGGAAAGAAGCTTGTGTGAAGTGGCTACTCGTGGCCCTGAGCTCTGCAGTGCCGACCGCCAAGAGGCCAGTGTCATTTACGGAGGTCTTCGATTTCTTAGCATTTGTTCCACATTTCCCAAGAAAGTAGCTTTACAAATAGGAATGAATTTCTCCCGAGACACCTTGTAAAGTGTGCTTCATGGGTCATTCTAGAAAACGTGGTTGACAAAACCAAGGAAAGCACTCAGTGGGGCAGAGAGAGAGGGAAGCCTCACGGCATCCCCGCTGGCTCGCCTGTGCAGGCTCTTGACCCTTCTGCCCGCCCCCTGCCAGCCTCTCCTCTTTGTATTATTTGCTCCATTTGCACTACTCTTTCCAGCACGTTTTCCTCATTGGTTCTATCCCACTTTCCTTCAGTGAAACTGTTTCCTCTTGTTCTGAAGTTTAGAAAGGACGAAGTTTTGGCTAAAAGCCAAATAGATGAGTAGCACACCTTCCTGATCTAAGGCTGCGACTCAGACCGGGGTTTCAGTCCAATCTCTGTCCACAAACATTCACTCAACAGCTCACTCAAATATACGCTGAGTTCCAACGGAGCGGATGCCCTCTAGTCTCAAGTTGAACACACACCTGTATGTTCACGTGGCCCAAGTTGATGCTTCTGGTCCTGACTGCTGTCGTGAAATCCCAAGTCCTGTGTCCAGTGCCTCTGATCATGTCCGTGCTGATGTCAGGCGAACAGCTCAGGAAAGTGTCTGTATCTAACTCACATGAAGCCTGGGAGTTTCCTGCCCACAACTTCTGACCTCGGAAAACGGCGTCTCTCTTCACCCAGCCGCTTGAGTTAGTTCATCGTCCCCACTCCCACTGAGTACATAGGAAACCTGTCTGAGCGCCTGTCAAGACAGACCCCAAACCCAGCACGTCCAGCTCCCCTGTGCCATCATCTGTCAATCTCAGCTCTCCGTCTCCCACGCTACTGCTGACGTAGCCTCCTGAGAAACTTCTGTATTTCAAATGTTGCCCCAGTCCCAATATCCATCCAGGAGTCTTAGTAATCACATTAAATAACTAAATCGGATCATAGCAGCCTTTGCTCAAAACTTTCCACGGCTGCCCTCGTATTGAACAAAACTGAAATAAGGAGTAGCGTCTAGGCTGTGCATGTCCTGGGCCCTGATGATTTCTATTAATGCATTTTCAAGGGATTTCTCTTTCTCCAAGGCACTCTAGCCCATGCATCCTCTTGTTTCTGGGACAGGCCGACTGCATTCCCACCTTGGGGCCTTTGCACTTGCTATTTCCTATACCTAAAGCAGAACTCCTGCATTAGTTTTCTGTTATTGTGACAAAACACCTGAGACAATCAACTTCCAAGGGGAAGGTCTGCTTGATTTCAAAAGTTCCAGTCCTTGGCCACACGGCCCATGGCCAGGCGATCCATTGTGTGGAAGCACACAGTGAAAGAGGCTTGTTCAGTTTGTGGTGGAGCGAGAGAAAGGGATGAGGGCCCCACAGTACCCCCCAGTGACATGACCTCCTTCACTGGGTTCCACCTCTTAAACATTTGCCACCGCTCGATAGCACCCTGAGGCAGGGACTGAGCCTTTAACATGTGGGCCTCTTGGAGACAGCCAAGATCCAAGCTAGAATCGTCCCCTAGATCTCCTCGGGGGAGACTCTCCTTCATTGTCCTGTATCAAATCCTGTGTCTTGCACGAGGCTGTCTTGGTCACCATGACTTCCATCACACTCTCCACTTCTTTGCTTTATGTCTTCTCTCAGTGCTTACAGCCCCGGTTGCATCAGCCCCTTTTTTGTTGATATCTCCCTGGGCTGAATGTGAGTGCCATTCACATTTGGCGATAGAGAGCCTTGCCTTGCTGGGTTCCCGCAGTGTCCTCGGCACCCAGTAACAAGCCTAGCGCATTAGACAAATGCAGAGCGTGGTCATGGCTGAAGAGCCAGATGCGCATGGGACGTAGAGTACTTGTTAACTGAATGGACAAACGCCACCTGGGCCGGGACATGCAGTGAACAAGACGGACAGACTTGGATGCTAATGGCGCTCAGCAAAGGTGACGTCATTAAGTCTGTAATAGCAATGCGGTCAGAAGGGCTGTGGTCGTGGAGGCTGGAGGAAGCAGCAGGAACCCAACACCCTGCTGAAGGACCTTAGGACCCTGACTCCCCCAGTCCCGTCTATGTGCAGTGGGGAGCCAGTCCTACCTGTTGAGTGGATGTGGAGAGGAAGAAGGGAGATGTGTGCAACGTGCTTGGTGCAAAGTAGGTGTTCAGGGACCTTTGGCCGCCATTGCTGTGGTGAAACGTTGACCTCACAGACCTCCTCATTCTTTCAGCTGCCTTCCTCCATCTGGGAGAACAGTTTATATTCTGAGTCCTGCTGCACCACATTAGAAGACTTAGGTCTCTCTCCCAGCATGTGAAGCTTGGCTTCACCAAGCGATGTGGTTTCCTGGTTAGGAGGAAATTGGAGTGCCACCACAGGCCCCCTGTTAACAGTGGGGGGCCGCAGTCCCCCCAGTTCCCGGCGTCCTTGGTCCAGCAGCACCCGTGTGAGCTCAGCATGTCTGCAGACGTGGCCGTGTGCCGACTTCTCATGGCAAGGGGGTTTTGGTGTTGTTTCTGGCTGAGCGGCCCTGAAGCCCTCCTGGAAATTGTGCAAGCCTCCTGTGATCTTCGGCAAATTCCTTTGCTGTTTAAACTAGTTAAGGTGGATTCTGTGTTCACAGCTAATAACCTGGCGGGTGCCACGCAGACTGCTTAGTGTGTGGGTTAGGACCTTTGTTATGCGTGCTCTGTGGTTACTGATGAGGCCCCTGTACAGATCACGGCTGTGGAGCAAAGGACTCTGGGGCGAGGAGTCACCACCTCAAGGACACTCTCGTTCACTCAGCTCTTCTAAGGGCCACAGGAGGGGCTCCCACTACTCTCCTCCTCTTACATCGTTGACGGTGCTGGTGGACACCTGTCCCCGTCACCCAGTCTGTGTCTTTTCCTGTCTCCCCTTCCAGTGTAGATTCATTTAGCTTTCACTGAGCACCTTCTACATGCCAGACGTGGAAAACACAAAACTGAAAAGTCGCTGCAGTTCCCTGAGGAGAATTCACCAGCTCCTCAGACTCCTGGCTAGTAAGCAGGAATTCAAAGGCCCCAGGATGTTAGCTACAAGTCTACAACAAGTCAGGCTAAGCTAAAGACAAGGCACAGACTTTGGAATCAGATTCACCTGGACCCACTTCTGGTTCTAACACCAGCTGGCGAATTTTGCTAAACTATTTAACCTCTCAAGCAACAACTTCCTCATCGCTACAATAAGGTTAACAGTGACTAATCCATAGGCTGCTTGTGAACACTGGATAAAACAACCCACATGAAATGTTTAATGCAGTGCTCAATTCTTTGTGACGCTCAATAAATATTATGAAAAACAAGTCTCTCTGAGGACGTCAGGAAATCCTCCGCAGAGGGAAGAAAGCGTGCACGATTGCTTAAAGGAAGCCTTCTCAGCCTGAGCAGCCAGGTGTGCCTGCTCAATCTCTTAGTCAACAATTATTCATTTTTGCAAATTGTTCTTTGTAACATCCTGGGATGAGAAGTATCCTGTTTTGATTCTTTTATTTTGCAAACAGAGAAGTTAATTAGCTCGTCCAAGTGCACGCAAGAGGTGCGCTTTCTCAAGTAAAGGTTTTCCTTCAGAAAAGCGTGCAGAAATCTGCACCAGATTGCCCACTGTGTGCACAGCCTCTGAGCAACACCACCAGGTGCCACCAGGGACAAGTGAGGGCAGGAAAGAGCAAAGGAGCACTTTGTGGTGCTAAACTAGAGCTAGAGGAACAAAGCCCGGCATGGGGGCTAGAGAGGTGGTCACAAAGACCATCGTAAAGGAAGCAAACATGAAAAGCAGGCCTAAGAGAACTTAGGCAGTGGGTAGGAAGCTGGAAGGGAGATGTTTGAAAGAAGACAGGGTAGGAGTTTGGGGCTCATCCTACAGACCCCAAACAGCTGTTGGTCGGTTTCAATGAAAAGATTTTAGGAAGAATGTAAGCAGACTGTGGTGGGAGAAAATAAAGGGCAGAACCATCATCTAGTGACTGGTCAGCTCAACAAGGTGGACACTTACACAACCTGAGCTGGAGGGCCTCGTGCCCTTCCGGAAGAGCTATCTACAGACCACGTGTAGCAGAGTTGCTCCGGAGCTGGCTGACAATCCAGACTCCTGTGCTCTGTCACTGTTTCGCCTTCCTGGCCCAGCAGGGCTGCAACCAGGATGTGTTTAGGCTCCTCACACGATCCTTTAGGCCTGTTAAAAGGCAGCGATTACCCATCCCAGAAACGGTTTAATCAACCAGATCTGTTTCGAAGATGTGGAAACTGGGATTCAAAGAGATCAAGGATGTTCCCCAAGTCACACAGAGTATCCAGGACTAGGACGATGTCTGCTAATCCACAGCTTGACTTATTCTGCCCACCCCAGGCGAAACTGAGCTCCGAGAACTGGGTGTAGCAAGGAAGGCAGGATGCTTTTCACTTTCAAAGCAGTGAAACTGAAAGAACGGGCTGAGACCTGCCGAACAAGACCTGGAACTCCGGGACCGGGCAGGGCCACCCCGTAGGGAGGCCGCTGCCACTGACCTGTGTCTCTTGGCACACCCCGACTCTCAGGCTGAGTGTGCGGCTTCCTGACTGCGCAGGGCCAGGCAGGCCACCCCATGACGGCAAGCGGGAGCTCAGCGGCACAGACTATCGCGTCAGACGGACAGCGGTACAGGGAGCGCTTACGGACTTTGCTACCTGGAGAGGGTGAGCTTGGCGGGTCCCCAGTGAACTGATCCTGAAGTCACCCTCTTTGATAAGCGGTGTTATCTAGAAGCCCATATATTGAACTTGGAGGAAGAAGATGTAGGCTCAAGACCTTTTCTAGCTTCTTACTTGGGGTAAATCAATCACAATATCCTGTTACCATGAGATTGGCATAGCTATTTTCAAAACAAAACAAAAACAATAACAAAAAAATCCCACAAGTTCAAATGAGTATGACTTGTTCAAAGTTACACAACATGCTAACTCTAAATCTTCATTGCCCCAAAATGAGGAAAATATCAACTCTGCCTTCATCACAAAGTATTTTATGTGCGTCAGATAAGAAAGTAGTCATGAAAATACACCACAGCATTTAATGTGGATGTCAGGGACCCATAATCTTTTCCTTCTGCATGTGTAAAATGATCACAACCATTCACTCAGGTACACACACGCAACACACCCCACATGTACAACAGAACACACTGTAAGACTTATTTAAAAGGACCGTGAGAGAAAAAGGCTAACTCAGGGCAGGAATGTATCAACAAGCCGCCTTCTAGGTCGCAGCCAGGACCTGCCCACATGGTGTCCCGGCCCAGGCCCCACCGTGCTGGGGAGAAGCCCTGCAGGCTCGCCATGCTCCCAATTCAGAAAGCCCGTGGCCTGCACACTGTCCTTACCCCATTCTTCCACTTTCTGCCTTGTCCTTTCTGGGGCGTGCAGGGTGGCGTCCAGCACGACGTGTCAAACAGACGGCTCCAAACAAGAGAGGCCTTAGCTGGTGTCTGAGCCCGGGGTAGCCCAGGACATGGCTACTCCACCCGTGACAGAGCTTTTGTACAAACGGTCTGCACTCGTTTGAGGACAAGCCTTGACACCCTCTCTCTGCTGCATGACAGATGAAAGTGACGGAAAAAAACACAGAGGACAGAGACAGGGACCTTTTTACTTGTGTGTTTATTTGCTTGTTTGGTTTGGTTTTAGGAAATAATTTGCAACATGAGCACTGTAAATAGGACTTTCACTAGGCACATAAGAAGTTTTTAACTGAAAATAGCTATTTTACTCTCAGTCTTCTGCAATAGCCACATTATCCAGTACAAGCTCTGACGTGCACACATTGTCGTCCAACCTCCATGTGCTTATGAAATGCAGATCCGGTTGGTCTTCGGGTCAGACCAACTGGTTTAGAGTGATTTGCATAAGTAAGTTCAACAAATTCTCTGTGAGATTCTCACGCACACTGGAATTTGGAAGCCACTACACAGCCCTTCGAGCCTATGCGATCATTTGTATTCCTCACAGCTAACGTAACCCATGACTCCAAAGTCTTACATGCTCGCGGCCCCGGGTCTGCACCACGCTCTCAAGGTCACTGTGTCTAGTGTCACCGCGGAGCTCAGACCGGGAGATCAGATGGTACGCAAGGGAAACGCTGCCTCGAGCTTCCTTCCTGTCCTAAGTTTTTCTTTTCTCTCTTCCTGCGTCCACTTTCGCCACCAACACCGAGCAATAAATACGCCTATTTTTAAAATTATCCTCGCACGTACTCCAAGCTCAAGCGCCTTCCTTGTAGTTGCTGCTGCCCAAACTGTGTCTCTGACCAGGAGACAGGAGCAGGAGGAATCCGTGGCTAATGCGTCAATGGGAGGAAGGAAGTCGGAGGAAAATAAAGACACGGCATGAAGACTACAGGGTGAGGCGCCCGGGGCCGGGAGAGTTAGGCACTGGTCCCAGCGCTGTCACTGACTTAGTGTGTGACCCGAGGTGAGTCAGATCCCTCTCTGGGGCACAAGGCACTCAGGGCAAGGCAGAAGTGCTCCAGCAGAGCCGCCTGTCTTGTGTGCAGTGCCAAGCTGGTGTGCCAGGAAGGGATGGCAAGCACGCTATGAGTTATGGGGTCCCTGGGCACCAGGAGTGTGCTCCGCCATGCGAGCCTCATCGTGGTGTTCCTGCGGGGAGCCCGGGAGACGTAGGGGTCCCAGGGCCACCCTCCTCATCCTCAGAGAAGGAGGTGAGTGCCACAGTCACATTTACCTTGCGCCGCGCCACCCCACCCTCTGAGTGCAGCAGAAAGGCACCCAGAAAGCCAGCCGAGGAAGGGACCACTGACAGTCCCAGACACAGCCTGAGGACTAGCAGGGAGTTGGCATCTAGAGTCCGGAGGCTCGGCGCTCAGCCCAAGATGCAGCCATCTGAGGATGCGTTCATGCAGAAACATGCTGGGGGCAATACGTGTCAGCCCAGAATTTCTATCTGCACGTAGGTCAGATGCTTCCACTCATCTGTAGCTGACGGACAAGAACTCATTTAGTGGTTTCCATGCTGCTGCAGGACAACCGCCTTTCCAATGCAGGAACCATATGCAGACTAAACACTTATTATTTTGAAAGGCTTTCTCATAAAATCTTAAACATTGATTTTTCCAGTTAAAAGAAAAAAAAGCAAACTACTAGGTTCTTTAGATGCAAATCTTCAAATTGTCCTAAATGGTGACTTGATTGTTCAGAAATCAGCTGCATGTATGAGGGCTCCTGTCGACACCACTGGGGACGTGGAATGATCATCACTGAACTGTCTTGCTCGTCATCGGACGTGGCCATTTGCAGCATAACATCTGCTAGGAAAAAGGCATGTCGCCGGGAATCAGTTCAAATTCTCATTTAAAATTTTGGGATTTTTTCTGGAATCTTTACATAAATTTGACGTTTAAGGTTTTCCAAAGTAGTTTATGTTTTCCTACGAGTATACAAATGTGAGTGTGACTATAACCGGGTGCAGTATTTTAGGGCCGTGGTTCTCAGCTTGGGGTGATTCTGCCTCGCAGGGAGCATTCAGCAATGTCTGGAGACGCTGGGGAGCTGTTTCCGGACACCTACCGGAGGAGGCCAGGAATGCTGCTAAACTCCCTGCGGGGGCAGGAAAGCAGGAAAATCCCGCCGGCTGGAATCTTCATCCGCAACTGTCAGGAGGACCAAGGGGGGCAGCCTCGGGTGGGGCTCCTGCCCTTCCAGTGCTCTGATTCTGACTTGTATTTGTGCCACATAGGTTGGGGGGGCACCTGGCAAGAAAGGGCATGGCCAGCGACAGCCCCCCCTCACCTCCTGACCGCATCTCCAGCTGAAGACCCAATGGCGTGCCCGGGACTTCCTCCTGCCCACTGGACACCAGGCCACGGTGCTTGACTGAGCGTTTCAGACCGCACTTGTGTCTTCAATGGGTGCAACCTCAGTACCTCGGACGGGTATCTTCTTTCCTGTTAGGTGTTTTAAAGTTCCACATTCTGGAAATAGCATTTTTGTTCCACTGGACTGTGACTCTTGTAGTTTTTCAGCAATACCGCTCTCCTTAGTCACCTCCCTCCCGTCTCACTGTGATCCAGTGCTTGGTTGGAATGGGGCTCCTAGCCGGCAAACACTTGTCCTGCAGTTTGTCAACTTACTTCCTTTTCTCTGCCCTACAGTATCTGTGGAAGTCAAAGCCACCTTGTCTTTTAGCACTAATGCTCTACCTCCGTGACTAAACATATCGTCCCCACTCTCTCTCTCTCTGTTTCTGACACATTCACTGTCTTGGGTCCGCTTATTGGCAGACTTGCTTTATTTATTTGCACTTCAAGATGTTTCACATGACTGGGGATTAAACCAGTCTAGCCAATCCTACTCCTTCATCAGCCCGGCTCTGACCACCTCTCTAGTGAGTTTTTACCTCAGATTCTTATCTGCCACCTAATCCCAAGAGCAGGTCTAAACGTTGGGTGCTTTCATTTATCCTGGGACTTCTTTGGGGGTGGACACTTTTATTAATACCTGATCTTGGGTGACGAGAGATCAATTTTGCCAGGGCCTTTGCTGTGTGGTTTTAAGTCACTTTATTTTGATTAACTGTGAAAGAACAATAACAACAAGAAGGCTGCTTAAATTTTTTCCAACTTTAAAAAACAGAAAAGGCATTGAAATTTTTTGAAAAGGGTATCAGTGTTAGGAAATGCACACTTTATGGTATTGACTCATTGTTAATGTGTCATTTCTATTGAAATGAGGAAGTTGGTTTTTACAGTTGGAGTCAGGAAATAGGTTACATCCTCTGCAGGGTTCAGAGCTCCTGGAAGATCACGGGCATTGATGTAATGGTGATAGCACATTGGTGTTAGTGAAACCGAGTCATTAATTTGTTTAAGAAATATAAATTAGACTGTGACACTCTTTAGAATAATAAGATTTGTTTCTGTTTTGCTGAGAAGGAAACAGAGGCACCAGGTCAAGACAACCCAACAATTCTGACCAAAGAGGAAGACGAAGAGCAGTGGGACCTAAGAGGAACTAAATCCAGAACAATAAAAAAATTCCCAGTTCTCAGCTTTGTGATTTGAATCCCAAATGTGTGCTTCTCTGGCTAAAAATGCAACAGTTTAATTCAAATACTCATTTGTTATGGCTTTGACTGTAGTGTTAACTTGCTGATCAGAAACAAGACCCTCAGTTAACGTTACTTTTTGAAATACTTAGTTTATTGTCCTGATTATTTGAAAATGTCTCTTGAATTTTTTCTCACCCTTCCAAGTCCTTCTCATCTGGCGGACACCCTCCAGTGGTTCTCCCCGAAGCTGAAGCCAGCCTCTTCAACTTCCCTTCTCTTCCTACCAGGCAGATGAATTACAGGCTCAAACTTCAACTTGTGATGAACGTTTTTAACAGTCGGAACTGAGAGTTAAGAAACTGTACTCTGTTGATGTGTGTTTCAGTGTTGAGGCCTTCTCTTCTGTCTCCTTTCTTGGGGAACACTCCTAAATCCTGGTCCATGTCTGGAACCCACTGGAACCTTAATGTGTATTAAAACTCAGCTTTCAAATCTCTTAGGATGCCTAATTGTTCAGTGGTTCCAAACTGGAAGGCAGATGACTGCATTCTTATGTTCCCTTGATTGTACTTACCCCAGGCTTTGGTTCACTAAGTACACATGCAGGTATGTAGTCAAAACATTTCATTGGTAGTGACAAAGGAAGACCATTTGAAAGGTGTCTAGAGAATGGCCTCCAGGTTCTGGTACCTGAAGTTTAATATTCTTGCCAACATTTAATATTCTCAGTCTTTTATTTTTTAGCCATTCTACGAGGTGTGTAGTGGTCTCTGTGGTTTTAATTTGCATTTCCCTAATGGTTAATGATTTTGAGTTCAAGTTCTTATTTCAAGTTCTTATTTTCCATACATATATTTTCTTTGATAAACTACATAATAAGTGGATGGATGGATAGATAGACAGACAGACAGGCATGTATAATGTAATGATGTTCTGGCCAATGATGGACCATGTATATGGCAGTATATCTCATACAGCCCCAGTGACTTGTTATTAGCTCATTCTATAAAATTGATAAAATGATCAAATCCCCTAACAATGCATTTCTCAGAACATATTCTTTATTGTTAAACTATGCGTGACATATGTATAATCAAGTCATTTATCAAATAAATTATTTTCAGACATCATCTATCAGCCTCCCTGTTACCTTTCCATTGTTTTAACACTAGTTTCTAAAGAGAGTAACTTTAAAATTTTGATGCGCTCCAAGCTGTCAATCTTTTTTATTTTGTAGATTATGCTTTGGACGTCCTAAGAAGACTTTGCCTAACCCATCATCTTAGTTACTTTCTTACTGGAACACAAACCTGAAATCACAAATTAGAGAAGGAGATGTTTGTTTGGGCTCTCAGCTTGCATGGCGGAGGGGCCTGGCAGAGGAGAGAGCTCATGGGATAGCAATGACAGCAGGAAGCAGAGAGAGATCAAGGGGGGAGGAGGGAGATAGATCCTGCCAAGTCATGGCCCCAGTGACCAATTGCCTCCAACCAAGCTTCACATCTCAATCCCAAATTTAGCTAGAAACTCCTAAGTAGACTAATCCACTGATGAGTGTTGTTATGGCTTGTATCTAGAAGTCACCCTAAACCCTCATGTACTCATAGGTGGGGCTTTTAGGAGCCTGCTGGACCTGGGGTGTGTGATACTGGGATCAAGGGTGTGTGGTACTAAATTAGTCCACTTCTTGATTTAGCATAGTTCTGGGTACAGACAATGGAAAGGCCTATCCTGGGTGTAGGTGGCACCAACCGATAGGCTTGTAGCCTGGCTGGGATAAAAGTCCAGAAATCTCCTGCTTCGCTACTGCCTGCCCTGCCATGGACTGTTTCTTCTCCATGATGCCCCTCTGCCAGGCCACCCTGCCCTGGAGCCTGACGATGGACTGAAACCTCTACAGACTGAGCTAAAATAAACCTTTCCTTCTTTAACTTGTGGGTGTCAGGCATTGTGTCCCAGCAACAAGTAAGTAACTAAAATAAATATGCCTCCATGACCCTCCTTCGCTTGCCACACCTCCCAAAAGCCCCACTTATGAGTGCACGATGCTTTGCAGGACGTCTGGATATAAACCATAACATCTAAAGTCATGAAAATTTTTTAGATTTTCAAAATGATACGGCCTTAATTGTTAAACTCTTGCATATTATGCAAAATATACAAAAGTTCTTTTTTTATGCCTGCAGATATTCAATAGTTCCAGCACAGCAGGCAAAAAAAGCATCTTTCGTCCACAGATGTTCTTCTGTACCATCAACGAAACTCAGTCACCATATGTGTGCAGTTTCCCTGGACCACCCATTCTGGTCCACTGAACTCTCTGCCTATCCTGATGCCAGTGTGACTCTGCCTCAATTACTATGACATTAAAATAAGGCTTGAAATCAAGCCGTGCTGCCCCTCCAGTCCCTCTCATGGTTTTCAAAGTTGCTTTAGCTGCTCTAAGTCACTTGCATTCCTGTTTGAATTTTAGAATCAATTAATCCATCTCCACGACATCCTGTCAGGAAGTTCTTCGGGCCTCTCTTTGTCCCTCCTCTGCTTGCCACACCTGCACCCCTCCAGGTAACACAAGGAGCAGTAGGGTCAACTCCCGCTCAGGTCTCTCCATGCTTTACTGCCTGATGTCTGGAGTCTTGCCAAACATCGCTCCACGTATGTCATCTCTTGTTGTTTCAAACAGGAGCATCCTCCATCTTGGCTGGAAGGTGATCTGTGGGGACAATTTTTGACTTCCTTCATCTCTTAGGGTATCACACTCAGCTAGGTACAGACGAGATGACGTCAGACATCATACTTCCGGCATCTGACGATGGGCAGGCCATTGACCAAACATTCCTGGGCCCGGCCCATGTTTATGTTGTTCATACCGTGTGATGGGTACACTAGTGAATTGTACTTCTAAGAAAAAAGACGATGTTTGTACAGGCTTAACTTTTCCATAAAGTGATTTTCAGCAGAAAAATGTTGAAAACCTGCCTAAATCATAGGATTGCTGTGAAGACTAAACATGCAGTGGTAGGTAAAGTGTTCAGCACTATGCTTAGAACAGCATGAAGAGTCACCACTGATCTTACAGACCTGCCTAGAAGCAGCCATCAAAGATCCACGGAAGAAGTTAGACAAGGGCCGGGGATGTCGCTCAGTGTACAGTGCTCGCCTAGCCTGTGCAAGGCCCTTGGCTCCATCTCCAGCACACTAAAAAAAAGTCTGATTGCAAACTTCAATTTAAAAAACTGACAAAACCCCCATAACCAAAATTAGCTGTGGCGATGGTCCCCGGGGCTGGCTGCGAGCGCATCTGGGCATCAGCTGCTCCGGGATGCTTGGTGAGGTGCCTTTTCCCCCGAAGCACCCTAGCGCCTGACCCTTCTACTCTCACAGCGCTTCAGTGTGGCCCGCCAGCCTTCCAGGCCTGCATCTGCCTCCCGTGTCCTGACATCTCCCCACGTTCGTCTCCGTATCCTCAGAGCCGCCTGTAGCGGAGACTCGCAAGACAGTGACTGACCGGCCGGCGTGACGCCGTCTCCTTCCAGCCGGCTCTCCGTGCGGTCCGCCCTGGGCTGCCGCTGTCTAGCCGGGGCTGGGCCTTGACAGTCTCTGCACATGTTCTTCCTCCAGCTCACTGGAGGGCGTGGGTAGCTTTTCTTCTCTGATCAATTACATTGCCACGGAAGCTCTGTGAATCTCCAGTTCTTCTCGTACCTCTTGCTCGATGTGGCAGCCAGAGTTCACAAGAAGATGGCACCAGGAGGAGAAAGAGAAGCATGGACGGGGAGCAGAGGGGTATGGATGGGTATGCCGCTTCGGGCTGGACCAGAGCCCTACGTCCTCTTACTAAGAATGTGAGTGGGCCAGGGTGACAAACTCAACCACAAAAGCAAGGAATATAGAACTACAGAAGGCGAGGGCCCGAGTGGGCACCAAGCTTCAGATTTTCTTTTAACACAAGATACAGTCTGAAAACAAAACAAAGCCATCACATCGCGGAGCTGCTCTGGTTGAAACGGTTAGAAGAGACTGTTCTGTTCCAACTCTCCTTACACACCCCTTCAGCATACATGCACACACACACACACGCACATACCTCACTGACTCCTTGGTCTGAAGGGCAAGAGCAGAGTTTGGAGGCTCCTGGGCCGACTATTTCCACTTTGAAGAAAGTCACTCGGGGACTTGAGAAGGGAGCCAGGTCCCAGGCTCCTGCTTTCCATTCTTTTTATTAATTAATCGACACCACCACCTCCTGTCGGACAGCAACAGTCGTTCTCCCCCGGAGGCCGCTGCCTTCCAGGTTCAGAGCTGGGGAGTCCTCTTAATGCGCATCCTGTTTTAGTAGAAGTGTTGCCAGAACAATCATCACTCTTAAGGATGAAACAGAAACGTTTCCAGTTTTTCTCAGAAAGAAAATGCTGTGTGACATCCAGATTGAGACAGCTGGAAAACATGAGCATGGAGAGGAATCTTCCCAGAAGGCCACAGTGTGCAGCAGGCCGTGTGCGTGTGTGCGTGAATGGTTTTGTAGCACCACCCAGTGGCATAAAGCAATATTGTCACAGAAGCTCAGAAATCGGTTCTGCCTTTTTTCTACATTTTTTTTTAAATTTCCCAGTGTCCATTCAAGAGCCTCTATGTTGTCGGGATTCACACCAGGCATTGACCGCATAGCAAATGTCACTTATAGAAACTGACTTCACCAAGGCGCCTCCCCATCTCTTACCCACACAGGCGTCTTAGTTTGCTGTCTTCACTCCCACCAACATAGACCAGACTTCCACGGTGGCCTTCAAAGACAAGCCCCTCTCACTCCTCAGTCTGTGGCCCCGTGTGACCTCAGTCAGCTCAGGGTCTAGAAAATAGAGCCTCTTCAACTTCAAGCTCCCGGCACGGGCTTTTGTGAGGAGGGGAGGTTTTGCTCAACTCTCCAGGGCACTAATGACTCAGTTGTTCTATGTCTGAGAAGGCAGACATGCGTTTCCTGGAATGTCAGAGGTGGGGCATCTAGATTTGGGTCATCTCTATGCACCCGTGAAAGCAGATTCCTGGGCTCTGTAGCAGGGTGATTGCCTAGCTTGTGTGAAGCCTCGAGTTCCATCCTCAGCATGAGAAAAGGGAGGTAGGGTCAGGGACAGAGAGAGAGAGAGAGACTGTGATGCAAGTGGATGTCCTATCACATCTTCAAGCAGATTACCCACGTTGTCCAGGACTCAGAAAATATCTGATCGATTGATACATTTCCTTTCCTTTCAATTTTTCATGATGGTTTGCACCTAAAATGAAGGTGGAGAAGCATCTCTGCCGGATGTCCTGGATGATCTGTGTGGGCCAAGCAGTATGCTGCTAGGAGAATTCTTACTTTCCAATTGTCTTTGGATTTTTTTGTCTGTCTAATTCATAAACTACTTGATAAGTCTAAATGGTTTCTCAATTTCTACTGATAGGTTCGAATCATATTTTAAATTGCTGTAGTAACTTGGGCAAATCGTTTCATCAAACTAGTTTTACTTTCTCTTATTCAAGAAATGGAATTTGGGAGGACCGGACATGGTAACAAAAGTTATGTTGTCCTAGTGGAAATGGGTGCGAAAATCCTTGGAGATTTAGATTACACAAACTCTTAGGCTGATTCAAAAGTTTTAACTTATCAAAAAAAATTTGGATTTCACTTTCCAGCAGAATGACACACTAGTGACTCTGTAAGACTTTCCAGATAAACTATAATCAGACGGTTAATTACACAAATGTAATAAACACAATCTTTTGAAGGTATAAGCAGCAAAACCTTAGCAGAGAGCATTAAGCAATAATCCAGTGACTAAAACAAAATAGGCTCTGCGTATCACATTCTATAGCTTCTCCAGCCCACATCACCAAATACCCACTGCAGACCAGTTCCAAGAACTTCTAAACCACATAGTCACGTACAGTCACAGCACTGACCCCATTACTCCAGTACCAGTTTTCTGTATTAGCTTTCCTGCTGTGGGGACACAATAGCCAGCAACCACAATTTAAAGGAGGAGAGGTTTAACTGAGCTCGCAGTTTCAGGAGATCCAGTACACTGTCACTGGCTCCAAGGAGGAAACATCACAGTGGAAGGGCATGGTGGAATAAAGTCGATTAGTTCATGGCTGCCAGGAAACAGAGCGACAGAGCAGTGTGTAAGATAAACAGACTGGGGATCATACATTGCCCAACGTTACACATCCAGGAACATGCCTTACTTATCTATTAGGTGGACCTTAACACAGTGAAGTTGAAAAATCAGGATTAATGCACATAATCTACCCCTCGTCAACTTCACACCAAAGCACATCTCCTTAAACCATGCCTAATCTCCAAATAAAGACAATAGCAAGTTCATAATTCCAGCTAACATAATAAAATTATCCCTGTTCAAGTGGAAATGCAATCATTCCTTTCCCAGTGTCTCAACAGTTCTAGCATTTTTGAAAGTCTAAATCCAAGTCTTTTCTGAGACTCAAGGCAAACTCCTAGCTGTGACTCTCTGTAAAAACCAAGAACAAAGTCTGTATTCCCAAAGTACAGTGGCAGAAGGTGAATATTCCCCTTCCAAAAGAAAAACAACAACAACAACAAACGAACAAATTGACAGAAAAGGATTTAGCAAGGCAAGTATTAAGTCCTGTAGCCCCATGTCCAGCATCAAGGGCACATGGTGGTAAGATGTGAGTTCAAAAAAGCACAGTGATGATGAGAAGGCAGATAGTAAAGATCAGGTTCAAGAGGTTTTAGTAGAGAACGAGGACCCCATTGGCATTTGGACTAGATACCAACTGTTACACTGGCAATAAAAATCGTCTACATTTTTCCCATGTCCTGAGACTTTTTAGGTGACTAAGTTTAAGGGTAGTGGATTAATTGATTTGGAGGAGGAAATTTCAAAAGAGCTGTAACATAGGTACTGATGGCTACTTTTAGCCAGATTTATAATGAGACTAGGGGGCAAAGGGCAGAACAAGTCTGCTTAGTTTGTAGTGGTCAGGAAGCAGAGCAGAGAAACAGTGCAGAGAGGAACAGGCTAAGGACTGCATAAATTACTCAAGGTCACGCCTCCATGACCCACCCAGACATACTCAGGAATGTGCTTTACTAATCAATTAGGCATTTCTTAATCCAATGAAGTTGGTAAGTTAGGATTAAGAGTCACAGTAGGGGTTGGCACAGTTTTTGTTAGTATCAAACTAAAAGAGGAATTTTTAAAGATACAGTTTGTCTTTTATTTTTCTATTTGTGATGTGGTCAGGTGATGAAACTCAAAGCCCAACTCCTACTAGGCAAGCACTCTACCACTGAGCCACATACCCGGCCCATTGCTTTTAATGAAGAAGGAAAACAATATACATAGGAACAAGTTTAGCTTCTAGTGAAAGTGTCTAATCAGGTACCACAGTTTTTTACAAGAGCGTCTTTTGCTTCAATGTTAGCAAAAAGCAGCCTCCCAGAAGTACAATGCTCTATATCTACAGTAAATAACAAGACCAGACAAGATCTGCTGAGACTGGGCACAAGAGAAAGCACATTCTGACATTGGTTTTGTTCTCAGCAATAGGCTAGACATAACAGGCTATTGAAAAATAATGATAGATTCTTAGATTTATAGAGCAGAGACTGAAAGAACTAGATATGAATGCAGTTTGAATAGCTTGATTCTCTGGAATGTTGTCCTTCTGTAAAACTGTACTATAATCATAATAATCACAGCAAATAAGAGTAAGTCCCTGTATGTTTCCACTGGAGCCTACATCTGCTGTCTTAGAGACTTTTTAAAAAATTTCTGAGACACAATAATACCTAACACTCAAAGTTAAAGGAGGAAAGGTTTATTTTAGCTCACAGTTTGTAGAGATTTCAGTCCCTAGTCAGCTGCTTCCAAGGCAGAGTGGTCTGGCAGGGGGCAGAAGACAGGAGAAACAGTTCATGGCATGACAGGCAGGAAGCAGCAGCAGCAAGTGTCCCTTTCCCTCTTTATTCTATTCAGGCTACAAACCTATTGGTTGGTGCCACCCACACCCAGGGTGGGTCTTCCTCAGTAAAGCCGTTCAGCCACACCCAGAACTATGCTAATCCAATCAGCGTGGTTAAACCAGTTACCACACACCCATAATTTACATTCATACAACCTAGATGCAGCCACCTCCGAAAAGTTTCACCTATGAGTTCGTAAAGCTTTGGGGGGACATCTACATACAAGCCATAACATCTGCATATGCCCTCGGCCTCATTATCATCCCCTTCTTTCCTCTGGGGTATATAGAAACAAAACAGAGCATTCTGGCTGTTGAGGGGGCAAGCTACTCACGAGAATACTAACTCAGTCCATAAGGTGGGCAGTAGCCACTTCCTAGGGCCGTGGCCTAGTGACCTCATTGTTCCCCAGGAGGCCCCATCATCTGAAGGCTCCACCCGCTCCACACCACCACACTGAAGACAAACCCTCCAGCGTGAGAACTTCTGGCAGATAAGCCGTATCTCAACCACCACAGCGCTGCAGAGCACCCATGCGGAGACCCATTTCCTCCACATTCGAACATCTCGGAATGATCGGAGCTTAATTCACGGATGGCCACAGTCCTGATCGCAGCAGCCCTGACGACATGCTCACTGAGTGCTCCTGAGTCGCGACTGTCATTCTTGCAGGCAGGGAAGGGACACCCGCGGCCTCTCCACGCCACAAGCCACGTCAGGACCGTTGTAGGAAAACACACGCATCCTGATTGTTGGAAATTGTTCTCTGTGGCACCCTGTAGTAAGGCGCAGGCAGCTCAGTCATCAAAACTGAGCAGACAATTCTGGAACTGGAATCCTAGAGTAGCTAAGAAATACAACGTAACATCTCTTGATGGATCTGACAGTCTTATTTTGTGGTAAAGCTTGGACTTGGACAACAATGTCAAAACAGCCTTTAAAGATGTAAAGGAGTTTTAGAAATGGTTTAAATAATTTATTTTACTTGCATCTTCCTTTTTATGTGGGAACAAGTATGAAGTCTGACTTTAAAAATTACAGCCAAGTGGGATCACCTTTCATAAGAACAAAGTAAAATGAAAGTGATGAGAAAGAATTGTCCCTATTTAACTGGCAGTATTTTCTTCTTCTTCTTCAGGGCTCATAAAACAATAACGAATGCATCTCGCGAAGGGTGTGTCTTCAAGTCAAAGAGGCCTTGGTGAGCCTTTTGGAGCAGTGTCTGGCAATAGAAACTTCGGGGTAGTCTTCACCAGTATTTCTTTGGGGAACAAAGGTGCTCACTCTGTTTCCAACTCAGTCTGCACCCCTCACTTCGCCAGTAAATTGAAGGTGTGCGGTAATTGCCGATCGAATGGAGGGGTGGTCGGGTGTCTGCCGATCCCCTTCCCGTTCAGAGAGGGGGTAGGCGGGTCCCGTTCGCTCTCTGCTGTCTGTTCTTGTTGGAAACAATCCTGGAACGTCACATTTTTCCTCTCAACACTCAGAACTCCAAGCCAGTATAGTTTCTGGGGTGGCATGTGTCTCCTACAGCCTAAGAGGGGACAAAGGAGGAAAAAAATCTCTCGGCGTTGGAGTGTTTTACACCCTCACAGCCTGGCACAACTAACTGTAGAGACACATACAAACTCATACGCTGAAAGGTTTAGCTGGAAAGAATTGACACCATCCTTTCTGATCTGCCTTTCAAAAACTAGCCCATTGCTGAGTTTCGGAGAAATAAAACTAGTTTTTACCTCTTCCAACATTGAAAGAATGTTTTCCCATTCGTTTTTCTCCATCACATTTTCTCATCTCCTCCCTTGCCACACAACACACAACACACAATACATAAATAAATAGGCATGAGCCCGGGGAGAAGTTGGACGCCTGAGCTGAGAAGAGAGGAATTCAAGAGATAAACTGGTGAAGGTCTTTGAGAAGTGGGCGGCGGTCCACATCCTCCCTGGGCTCGGCACTGAAGAGGTGGACGGAGGGCGTGATCATGCACTCAGAGAAATTTGGGAGTTTGGGGATAGCAGAGGCTTACACGCTGCTTTTCCCTGGACTTCCGTAGATCCTCACACCACCGAGGCTGAGGGGCAGGGAGGAGGTGCTGGCCGGGCCCCAGGCTGATGGGCCACAGGCAGCTCCCAGTGCGTTGGCCCTCTGTGGTGGACTGATGCAGCCAACTTGAGCAGGAGCGCCCAGCTGCCCTCAGTTGCTCTGGGCAAAGAAGATCCACCTGAGGATTGCTGCCAACACAACATAAAGGAGAAGGGAGCAGAAGACAGGAGCCAGCTGTGTCCCAGGAGAAGCTCTGCTGCGGCTGGTTCTCCTGAAGGGGACTCGGCTGTTCTTGTCAAGGCAGGAGCTCGGGGCCTTGCGGTCATCGAGGATAGCTGCTGCTCCTTCGGGCGAGCTCTGGTCTTCATCTCTGCTGAGAACATCGTATCCTGGTTCCAGTAAAGATTTCTTCAGCCTTTTAGGGCAGACACAGATGTACACGGGATAGTGTTGTGGGCTCCCAGCCCTTGATTGTATCTTTCGGGTCTCTAGTGCCTAGATAGATGTTCAGCACTCTTCCTGTATTTGGCTTGTGGGTGAATGTTGTAACTTGTAAATGTCCTGTATCAAATCTGCTCTCTCACAAACCATTGGCTCTAGAAAACAAATATATGAAAAAGTGTTCAACATCACTGATCATCCAAGAGATGCAAATTAAAACAATGCTAAGATTTTATCTCACTCCAGAAAGAACAGTTATCACCAAGAAATCAACAAATAACAAATGCTGGTGGGCCTGCGGGGAAAAAGAAACCATCCGCCACTGTTGGTGGGAATGTAGGCTGGTCCAACCATTGTGGAAAGCAGTGTGGAGAGTCCTCAAAAAACTACAAGTAGAGGCTCCATTTGACCTGGCTATTCCTCTGCTGGGTATCTTCCCAGAAGAATTAAAAACATCATACCACAGTGATATATGCACAACCATGTTTATAGCAACACAGTTTTAATAGCTAAGTCTTGAAAACAACCCAAATGCCCAACAACTAGTGAATGGCCAAAGATGTGGTTTTTCTGCACAAAGGAGTATTACGCTGCCATAAAAAACGGTAAAGTTGAGATATTTATAGATAAATGGACATACCTTGAGAACATACTCTTAAGTGAAATAAATCAGGCACACATGAGTACATATCAAAATGTTTCTCTGATATGAGATACCATAAGTGTAAATAAGGACAAAAAAGTATAAGAGATACTAAATAAAAGAAAGATAATATTCAATAGGGAGGAGAATTAGAAAGGGAAGAGGGGGGAAAAGAAGGAAAGGAAAAAGAAAAGAAAGGGAAAAAGGGGGAAAATGTAAATGACACTACTGTAAATAGGGAAGGAAGGGGGAGTGGAAGGGAGGGAGAGGTGGGGAAGAAGGGGGGACCCAAGATGTATCACGTACAGGTACAAAACAACCATGATGAATGTGACCACTATGTATACAATGTAACAATACATGTTCTTGGTAAATTAAAAAAAAAAAAAAAAAACTAACTAAGACACCCTCTGACCGAGCACGGAGCAGAGAGGTGTTTCCAGCGTAGCCAGGAGCATCAGGGATGTGACCCTGGGAGACAGAGGAGCTGGGGGTCCCCGGGGCCAGGACAAGCCACCCTGCCACTGTCCAAAGTTCCAGGCGCTCTGGGAGCCGAGGTGTCCTGCTAGAGAAAGAAAACATTTGGAAAAGTGCAGAGAGATACGATTCCAGCCACAGTGAATTAAGAAAGCCCATGAAGTGTGATAAAAAATATGGTAAATGTTTACATCTTTTAAAACATTATTACATTAGAAGATACATTGCCACGAATTCCCCTCGCTTCGCACACCCTCGTCCCGTCTGTCTCACCCCTTTCTGCAGCAGCTCCGGAGTCCCCTCTCCTGAGTGTCTTTGGTTGTGCTGTCCTGCCTGCCTCCATGCTGAACCGTGCCGGGTCCTGGGAGTAAGGTGGGTGAGGTCCTCTGCAATGTCTTTATTTGACAGAAATTGCTGTACACAGCCAGTTGATGAGCTATGATTGACAAATATAATGAATATTTAAATTTTCAAAATGATCTCCCACCAGGCATGGTGGTGCATGCCTGTCATCCTAGCACTCAGGAGGCTGAAGCAGGAGAATCCCTGAGAGTTCGAGGCCTGCCTGGGCTACATAGTGAGTTCAAGGCCAGCCTGAACTACACAGCGAGACCCTGTCTCAAAAAAAAAAAAAAAATCTACCTAGCTTCAAACTTGGCAATATGACTTTTATTATAGTAATTTTTTAATTTAAGCATATTTTTGATCACTCCTAGTAAGATGATAAGGCTTACTCTGAATTGGTGATGTTATGTCTCATTGTTGTTGAAAGAGGAGTTTGAGGAAGAAACTCTATTTAGTTCTAGGAGAAAGAAAACATTTCTATATACTTAAGAATGTGGCTGGAAAACTCTTACCTGTTCTATGTATATATCCCAAGAAGTAACACTAATTTACAGGAAGTATGGGGAAAGCATTGCAATCTATATGTGTTATGAGTAAGATAATTTCTTCAATTAGCTGAGAGTTGTCATAATTTGGTAGACAATTGTTTAGAAGAATGTAGACCAAGAATCATTAAAAAATATTTTTTAGTTTTCAAATGTGGGACTGTAGATTAAAATTTTCAATTTAATGATATGCTGCTTTTTTGTGTGTGCAATGGGGGGCTGAAGGATGCCGGCCAATTCTCTCTATTGTGGATGCATTTGAAATTTCCCGACTATGTAGACATTCCAGAAGAAGTTTGAGAGGGCGCCAAGGACATGTAGAAAATCGAAATATAAATGTTGAGAAAGTATTGTGAATAATCTCCGAAGAGAAAGGCAAAGACATTGCTGGGGAAGGCAGAGGCAAAGGCTGCATCGAATTGCAAAAGGAGTGTGGTGCCCATCTCTGAAATTCCTATGCAGCTATAGACCTGTCCAGGGAATGAGGGCTGGTTATATCAACAAAGGTATGTTTTATTCAATCATAAGGCTTGTCATAAGCAAAACTTAGAAGTAGAAGGTTATAAGTTGTGGTTTTTCTGAATTTTGTCTGTTTTTGCCACTAACACACAAAGCTTCATTAGACATCTGTGAAGAATTTATTTAGAGCTTTGGCCTCTCACTTTCAGTCACTGCAGGGGGACTCCGAGCCTTGCCTCTTAATGCAGAGTGACTAATACGTGTCCTGGAATCGCGAAGCAGAAGGACAGACTGCCCTCGTGGCTTGACACACCTTCCTTGTCTCATAATCTGTGCTGCACAAAACAAGCCGCCCGGAGAGCCAGCCAAAGGCCAGCGTTGCCAGGACTTCTTAGGGGCTCTAGACAAGGGGAATTTGGGTTTTGTTTTTTTTTTTTTTTTTCTTGTTCTTATCTGAATTTCTTACATTCATTTGTTTTAAAAATATATTTAAGCTGGCCATGGTGGCACATCTCTGTAACCAAGGCAGGAACACCACAAGTCCAAGCCCAGCCTGGGCAACTTAGTGAGATCCTGTCTCATAATTTTAATCAGGGCTGGGGATGCAGCTCCGTGCAGAGGACTTGGCTTCAATCCTCAGCGCTGACATGATGTAATTATAAATAATATATAAATATAAATCATCTTTACCAGTTTTATCAATAACACTCTTTTTGTGAGTGGGCACCGTGTGCTTGTCCTGGCAGGCAGGTTCCAACCTGGCGGTACAGGACCTACGACAGTGCCCATTTGTATTGGTTGTGCCATAATAGTTCTGTTTTATGAATAAACGTATAAATGAGACAGTCTCAGTGTTTCTTTTGCAGTTTATGAGGAAGCCTCAAAGAGATTGTGTGGCCTTTCTGCTGGTCATAAAGGTGAATGAGAGTTTAGTCCTGCATGGAAAACATGAACCAGGCCTCCCAGGTTACATCTCAGCTAATGACCAGCTGGTGATAAGTTACACTCCTCACTTCAATGACATGCATGTTGTTTGGTAAACTGCATTTTTGATTCATTATTATTTTGGACAGATCCCAGGCCGAAAGAAGCAAATAAGGGAAATTAAACTTAGAAAGTTGGTGGAGGTGAAGGTGGAGCTATGAGGAAATATCGATCCCCAAACAAGGATAATTGACCACTTCCTTTTGCCCTGCTCCATGAGAGACAATGAAGAGAGTAGGTACCAATCAGGACTGGAAACAGTTTCATGAAATAGCAGCAGGAAAGCTGGGGAAATAGAGGGAAAAAAAAGTCAAAGGGGAAAGTCCAGCTCTGCCCGGACCTGTGCTTTGTTGAAAAGAAACTTAAAAAACTGTAGGGAAGGAAGAATCAAAGCATCCAAGACCCGTCATAGAAAGCTCCAACACATAAAGATTTACTGATCGTTGTGACAGACCTACAAATGTTCCGAAAAGCCATCTACTGCCGTTAATCGCCTTGTCTCTGGCTACCCTACCGCTTGGAATCTACAATGTTCTCCAACAAATTCTCTTTCTGTCTAAATTATTTCTCGCAGCGGAAAAAAATGTCAGTTTCTGTGTTGCCACCTTACCCTACTTTGCGGTTGCCCTGGCAACGTCACAAGATAAAATGTGCCACTGTGCTGTCACAACAGATGGCTTTGTCTCGGCACCAGAATAACATGGTTGCTCTCTGGACTTGCTGTGTGGACTGTATTAGAAATATTACTTACAGGAAGGATCACACAATATCTACTCGGAATGTGACACCCTTTTACTCACTAGATTGGTGCGGAATACGTCACTCTTCCTCCATGTCAATCAGTGTAGGACAAGACTCCAGCACGGCCCTGGGTTCCTGTGGTCCATACTGAGTCTCACTTACCACTTGCTTGCTGTGCCTTGTTTACCATTCCTTCCCTCCCCTTTCCAGTTTTGTTTAGGTGCTCATTCCTCACTACCTGATGGTCACATTTGTGACTCACAATAGCTGAAACCACCTGCACTCCAGAAAAGGATCCAGATAACTAAGACAACCACGGTAATCCCATCTGCTAGCCAGGGATTTGTTCCGAGACCCAGGGGTGTAAGCTAATCAGCACACAGCACCTCCCCGGGGACTTCGTGGGTCCAGGATTAGCCCCTGAACAAATTAGCCCAATCTGAGGCCCTAGAAGAACATCTATTCTGTGGTTGGAGGAAAAGGTTCATTTGTCAGACAAGATCCAGGAATTATCTCACCGTGATGACAGTGACCAGGCTTGCTGGACGCATGCACAACTCAAGCCTGAGGCCAGCGCCAACAGCTGGCAGAAAAGCAGAGGAGAGAGAGGGGAATAAAGGAGTCTGTCGCGCCTGGCTGTAGACGGCCCACCTCTGGACTTCCTGTGCTGTGATGTAATGCATCCCGTTATTGCTTAGCATAGTTTAGAGGAAGGGTTCCTGTTTCTTGTAACTGAGGACATTTTAACTGATATAGTTCTGGCATCCAGTAATAAACATGTGGGCTTGGGCGAACCCTTTTATGTCTTCATATCTCAGTTCTCCTACTGAGCAATGAAGGAGTGGGTCAGTCTCCAAGTTGTCTTCTGCCATGTCTAAAGGGCACAGCATGCTTCTAGGCATTGTGAAGTTTCAAAGCAGTGTAAGAACTCAAGATGGCATCTAAAGTCCGAAGTTTGGACAAAAGCATTACAACACATGGCACATTTTAAGAGCGATGCGCCCCTAGGGGTTTACCTGGAGGGCTCAGGGAGGCGCACCAAAGCTGTTGCAGCCTCCAGCCAGTACGAGAATCACAAGGGAAAGACAGAAGCTTTGGGAAGGGCAGAGCTCACAAAGGAGGCTGTGTCCTCCTTCACTAGCACCTGTGGAAGGTTCTATCTAACCAAGAGGACTCTGGGAAAATCTCTCTGAATGACTTCGGGGACCAGCAACAAGGGGAGACGTGAATTCGTTCCCAGGGAGATGTTTGCTTGGCTCTTGGGCCTATTCATCTGCCCCTTTACCCCCTGGACAGGGGAAGATGGGACTAGATAAGAGCAGTTCTGAGAGTTTGGACTGAAGCGGTCTTGAACTGACCCGCGGTTTCTTGGATGACACGTAGAAAAATATGTGACCTTCTCTGCACCTGAGTGCCCAGCAGGACGGAACACCCTTGGGAAAGCGGGGGGTTGTTAAACTCCACTCAGGCAGGGCTCCCCGGGTCACAGAGTTGTGCAGACAAGAGATGCCCTGCAGCTCAGAGTGAGGAGTCGAGCCTCTGCTGCACCCAGCAGGAGGTCTGCCCTGCGGCAGATGCCCAGTGAATATCTGTGGAGAGAAAGAGGAAATTGGTTGGTTAGTTCTTTGCTACATTCACACACTCAGAAATGCACTTTGGGGAAGATGAGGGGAGTTACAGGCCATAGTCCTAAGCTTCTCATACTGCTTTCCTCTGCGCTGTAGCTCAGAGCCACACCTGACCTCTGTCCCTGCCCCTTCCTCCTCTTCCTCCTCCTCCTCCATGCATCCCTGGAGCTCCTGGGCACAGAACCCCACACTGGGCCCTGAGTGCAGACTGTCTTGTCTCCTGGTCTCTCTCGGTCTCTCTGGAAGAGCCCTCTCCCCACTGGAAAGAGATCCTGGTGGCTTTCTTGACCTGCCCACCTAAGACTTGGTTATCTCTTCTTGTTCATTCTTATTTAATCCCTGATTTATGTTTAGCCAACATCTCTTATTAATCCAAATTTACTACTTTTCTTACCTCGATTTCAGTACCATTTATGTCTCCCTACATTTGTCTCTAATGAATGTTTTTTCATTGCCTTTTTCCTACCTTTTCATCTTAACAAAGTTCTTTGGAATTCAAACTGTATCCTCTGGGGTGCTATCCGCTCTCTCCTCTGGAAAAATATCAATACAGCTACCTATAGGGTAAGATCTTGTTATGTTTTTAAAGATAGGGAGGTTTTTGAAGGATATAATCAGCATCCTTGTTTCAGGGCTAAGGAACAGGAAGTCACAGAGGGCAGATGGCTTCTCCGAGTCTGCAGAGATACTTTTCATAAAGCCAGGACAAGAGACATGACATTCCAGTAGAAAACACAGTGCTATTGCCTTTTTTTTTTAATTTTTCTAAAGATTTATTGAAGCAGAAAGAAGTTGGTCAGATACTTGCTGGAAAAAAAAGTAGTTTCAATGGTATTCAAAAAACACTTCTTAGAAAGTATTCTAGCACAAGACTTCTTTGTAAACTAGATTATGTTGTAAACTTTTTTCTAACTCTTTTAGGAGTGTTGGTTGTTAAGAACTAGAGTTTATTTCTATCCCAAATCCATCTTGCACTCCTGAAAAACTTCAGGAAGGCACTTGAAAGCTGTTTCTTAAATACGGATTTCTTTTTCACTCTTGCTGGTAGTATATTGCTGCACCAAGTGGGTGCATGTCTTATTCAAGATCATCCTGATGCTGAGAAGTTCCGTTGATAACCTGTCCCTCTCTGGTTTCAACTGTCTTCATCAGAAGTGTCTTCTGTGAGTGGGCGTCACGCAGAGGGAGTGAATCCAGATTGCTTCCCTTAGGCTGCTCTGCTCGCCTTCCAGCAGCTTCCTGTAGGGGGCGATCTCGATGTCCAGAGCCATTTTAACACAGAGCAGGTCTTGATATTCCTGGAGGGGACGCGCCAGCTCTTCCTTCACGTTCTGAATCTCATCCTGCAGGCGCCCAGTAGTGTCTTGGCAGTTAGCAGCTTGGACAGCAAAGTTCTCCTCCATGTAGCGCAGGCCGTAGGTGCGGGTGGAGGCAGGAGGACGCGGACCCGGCGGACCTGGCTGCGGAGGGAGAGTGCGGTGGGCTGGGCGAGCGAGGGCCAGGTGGGAGCAGCGTTAGGAGTGTGGCTGTGTCTCTGGCGCGGGACCCTGGAGCAGGAGTGGCAGAGAGCTATTGCTTTTCTGCAACGCTGAAAACAAAGCAAAACACAGCTCATTCACAATTCCATGATGAAAATGCTGAGTACTGTCTGTGTGGTCTTCACGTTGATTTCCGAAGCTCTGGCCACAGCTTCAAGTGTAGGACACTCTAGCCAATGAATAGCATGTTTATACATAACATGTATAAGAAAATGAATAATTAGCATGGAACAAGATACTAGCAATATACATATATATATATACTTTTTTTTTTTTCTCTGCACCACTCTCAGAATTTGAGATTCTTGGAACAGAAAGAGACCATACGAGAGGTTCTCCTTTGTGTTAAACCTTTTTTAGCACTGAGGAGTGAATCCAAATGTGTTCTTGTGCTCTTGTTCTGTTTGTTGTGCTGTGTTGTGTTGTGTTGTGTTGTTCTTTGCAACAGGCTATTGCTGCGTGGGTTGGACTATGTGGCCCTGCTGTAGCCTCCTGAGTAGCTCAACTACAGACACAGGCCACCATGCTCAGCCGTGTTGAACATTTTAATAGCCTATTCATGTCATCTTTCTTTTCATTGATTGATTGGCTGCTGCTCTGGAATGTGGCCTGAAGCCTCTTGCACATTGGCAAGTACTCTACCGGTACTGTACCCCCATCCCTAGGTCTTATTTATGTATTTATCACACACACACACACACACACACACACACACACACACACGAGGAAAATATTACTTCTGCTTTTTTAAATGACAGGACTCAGGTTCAGATAAGGTAAATACCTTCTCAGATTTATTGCCAAGAAGTCATGGAGCTGGTCTGCAACTCAGGTGTGTCCGGTCCATATCACCTCAACCTTTTGTCCCTAAATCAGGTTAATGCCTCTAACCACAGGATTCTCTTCTACAGTCTGCATGGATTGGCATCCCTGGCTTCATGCACATCTCAGTCTTGGGAGGTTTCCGTTTTGAGAGGAAGCTCTTTTTGTATTTGAACAATTCTGTGTTTTCTTTCTAATTTTAGATCCCCAAAATTTGCCTTACAGAAACTTCCACACTTCCAGCCCTTTGGAGCAAACCTAAGCAGGCTAATTCTTGGTAACAACTTCTTTCAAGGTCTCCCATCTTCACCAGACCCAAATCTTCATCTCTTCAGGGAAATGTACAGTATTCACTTAATTTTTTTTTAATTTATTTTCTTTTTTTAAAACAGGGTCTTGCTATGTAGTTCCGGCTGGCCTTGAACTCACTATGTAGCCCAGGCTGGCCTCCAACTCACAGTGATCCTCCTGCCTCCTGCCTCCCAAGCTTTGGTATTACAGGTGCACACCACCAGGTCCTGCTTTGATTATTGTTAATAACACTTTCCTTACAGGCTCCTCCCTGGGTGGCATTTCTTGTACATTGTATTTCCAGTGTTGCTGCTGAAACACGGAACCCAGAACAGGACACGATACTCCATTTGTAGCCTGTCTTCAACTTGACATTAGATTCCAATAAATGCAGCCTAAATTTATGAAGTTTTTCACCAGGATCCCAACACAGTAAAGACAGATTTTTCTGAGCACCACTCTACAAGGCTTAAGAACACTCAAGAAACTCTCCAAAACTTAGCCAACAGCACTTCAGAGGCATCCTGTTAAAAGGGAGCACAATTAACATGCAGTCAAAAGCAGCTGAGTTGAATCTCAAGTCCCAACACTACAGACTTTTATAGGAAATCACAAGCCACTCAGCCCCTCAACTCCTGTTGAATTAGTGGCAGAGCCAAGCCATGCCTGTAGGATTTTTGCCAACATCTGTGCTGAGATATGCATTGGCCTTCATCCATTGCCATTTCTAGGGACTCCCAGTTAGTGGCACACAAAAGTAATAGAACCACAAGCGTGAGACTGGATCATACTCTAAAAAATTCCCTTTGTTCCTCCGGCTAGTAGTAAAAACAGAATGCACTTTCATTTCATGGGTTTCCAAGGCACTGACTGAGCTTTCCTTTTCTACACAGTAAAGAATCAGCAACAAGCTAGAGTCTCATGTTATTCCACATCCTTGATAATCAAGAAGGACAAGGAAGTAGTAGAGAACCCTCCAGTCAACTCTGAACAACACAGATTGCTCTTATTTTTAGTATAAAAGTAGTGTGTGATAAAAGAAAACTATCTGCTTTGCAGTCACAGCCAGTAAGCATTGCCTATTTGTATATTTGTGATCAATAAAAAGGCCAATAGATTTCAAGCAACATGAGAAATTTTCTACCTTTGCCATCCTATTCCATACGATAGCTAATGCTGTAATACTGTGGGATGAATCAGCAGACTCAAACCTACATGCGGCTGACATTGGCTTGAATCATGAACACTGGGTGTCTCCCGAGGAGGAGTCTGGATCCTTTTTAATGAAATGGTTTTAGATTTTTTCGCTTCCATTTCCCATTAGCAATCTCCATAACTTCTGCTCCCACATGAAGTAGGAGTCCCCAGTTCGTAGGTTAGTAGGATTAATTGGGTGAACTGGGGTTCCATGCAGACAGCATCTTCTTCTATCTTGGGAGAGGTGGTGTGATCCAGAGCCTCTTAGTGGGAGCGTGGTAGAGAGCTCAAACTTCCTTTCTAAGATGAGTAAGGTCTGGGGTGAGTTCCCGCCATGCACACAGAACAGCTAACTCTGCAGGCGGTAGATGTGTTTCCTAGTTTGATTATGGTAATCATTTCTCAACGTATACATGTGTCATCACCACATCTCGGTAAGTCCAGGGAGGAAGAGGACCCTTTAGGTCAGGGCGATTAGGTCTGAACACTGATTTAGAAAGTTACTATAATGCGCCTCCTAACACAAGACTTAGGAGTAGATCAAACGCTTCTAAACAATACCCTACCCGGATCGTTATTTGGATGGAGTATAAAGTTATTTTGATAAGACAAATATCCTCATAAATAACAATTTTATCTTAGAAGAAAATAATATTTAGATTGGCAAGGAGCACTCACTCTTAGGCAGTTTGTGATGGAGTCAGCACAGGTCTTGTTGAACTAGAAGGTGATTTGAAAGCAGAAAGCCCTCAGTCCCTCGGCCTCCTTTGTTGATGGCAGGAGAACCCAGATCTTTTCATACGTAAGGCATCAAATCCTGGACCAAGGAAACCATTCTACATGCAGCCTAGATGTTAGATAAGAGAGGAACATGTATAGAGGGGCGAATTTTTCCAAAGGAGGAGTGCTATGGTGTGACTGTGTCTCACCAAAACTTAGATGCTGAAGTTGTAGTTCCAAGATGGTGGTCTTAAGAGGTGACACCTTTTGGAGATGATTAGGTCACGAGGGCCGTGCGGCCACCAATGGGATTAGTGCCCTGTGACAGGGTGGGGTGGCTGAACGAGCAAACAGCCCTTTGCACCACGTAAAGCCTCAGCTGGAAAAACCTTCTGTGACACAGACAGATAATGCTCACCAGACACCAATGTACCTGTGTCTTGACCTTGGAGTGTCTAGCCTACAATACTGTCAGCAAAAAACAAGATAAAAAAGCACAACATCAAAAGTATTTTGTTAGAGCAGCCTCAGTGGACCAAATCAAGGGAGTTGGAAGCACCATATGGTGGAGCTTAACGGAGATGCTGCAGGGAGAGGAGCTGCTCCTGGTCTGGCTTTCCTAGACCCGTCCAGCCTCCCACCGTAGAGTAGAGCGGATTAAGGAACGTCACAGAGGAGCAGATGGGGCGGGCAGGGGACACTGTCCCCCAGAACTCCAGAGCATCCTCCGCATGGCGTCACAGGCCTTGCTGGGTGAGGATTTGGCCGACGCCCTCCTCCGCACACCAGGCGCCCGCGCACCTCCCGCCCCTAGCCTGAGGCCTGGCAAGAGTCATTATTCCACCTAGACAGAGGTGTATTGAATATGTGTAATTTTCACTTGGCAGTTATACCCTAATAAAGCTGAGTGGGCAGATATCTTAGATCAGGTTGATCTGTTCCAAACACAGACTTTCCAAGTTAATGTAATGGACATTAAAACATAAGCAGGTTTAGGAGTAGGACAAATACTTCTTAACAACTTCTTACCAGGATTATTATTTTGTATGATGTGTCAAAAGTTATACATAAAGGTATAAAACATAAATAAAGAGAGGCTTTTCTTAGCGAACACAAAACCCACAGCTTTCAACATTGGAGACAAAAGAAGAATCAGTGGCAAATGGGGCTGGCGAATCAGCTCTGTCTGTCCCTGAGTGTCACCCTTCCCTCTGGAGTGTGCAGCTGCCCATCCGTGACAGCACGATGTTGGCCTGTACCCCCTCACACCCGTCCAAGCCTGGCCGAAGGGCCTCTCTCTCAATTCCTTTTATTCCCCATGAGGCAAGAACAAGTGCAACCAAACATATTTTACAATGCACACAGGTGAGGAAGGAGGAAATATGCACAAAGTACTAAGAAACACAATCAATGGTCTGGTCTAAAGAGTATTTTAAAAAAATTTTGGATGGTGTAGAAATAAATTATCTGATAGATTTCAATGAGATCAAAGAAGCCTAAACAAGTTACTTATTTCTAATACAAATTTTGAAATGAGTTTTGATAATGCTATAAGTTAGTAATGTCCCTGAAGATTGAACAACATGTGGTCTAATTTTCTATATTTTAGCGTATTTGAAAATATAAAAAGAATTGTCCAACAGCAGAGGGGACCAGAGGAAAAGAGAGAGCTGAAACTCAGGACCTTCGATATCCAGTGCGGTATTCACTGCCACGTGCCCAACTCTTCAGGGCTCCATGGGCCTCAGTCGCTGAAGTCTGCAATTAAGTTTTAAATCAAGTTGTCTGTGCTGCTTTATTAAAATACAGTTTATTATCATCCCTTGTTATTTTGTAACCAGAGCGGTCACTCCATACTCCACGGGCTGGGGACTGACGTGTGTTGCTGTCCTAGTAGGCGTGTCAGAGCCGGGCCCTCTTGGAGGTAACAGAGGAGCAGAGACCACAGAGGGAAGGGAGGAAGTGAATCCAGCAGAGGCCAAAGCCGGCTGCATCGCTGACAGGTCCCTCAGCCTCTGTCACACCACGGGTAGCAGCTCCTTCCCCGGCAGCAATGTGTTTTGAGGCTGGAGACATGGTTCACACTCTCTCATGTCATCAAGGACATGACTTCTGCTCTGGCATTCACTCTGTCCCCTTTGCCACCACGAATCCCCGTCACTTTCTCCTCCCATCGATGTGTTCATACCAGCAGCCTGTCCCTCAGGAGTTAGACCCTCAATTTTTTAAGTACCAAAGATTGGTGTATAATGTCTGGTTTTTAAGATAATCTCTGAAGCTGAAAGAGTCCTCACTGAGGCAGGAATCTCCAAAAGGTATTGTGTAAAACAGACCATATAGCATGAAAGACAGCAAGCAGCAGGGCTGCTCTGAGTAAGGCAGGGGCGGAGGACCCAGGTTCTCACTCTGCACAACTCCATGCTGCAGCCCCCAAAGCTGCAAGGCCAGGTCCCTCTGGAACCAATAGAAAGAAGGTTAAATTCGCTGAGAGTGAGTTTTAAAAAATAATTAGTCAACACTCATTCTTGGAATGTCCACTTGGTGTGAAGGGGCTTGGAGGAGGGTCTCCTTGCACTTGACACTCTTTAGTTTTCTGAGGACTCTCACCCCAGCTGCTCTTAGTTTTTCTGGGGCCTCTGAGGAGCCCACTGCTAAGAGTTCTGGAGAAGCTGGAAGCTGAAGCCAAATGCCATGCTGACGACAGCTGGAAACCAGAAGGCAGGCCCATCTTTTCTCCTTGGGCATTTTATCTCCCTTTAGTGTCTCCTGCTATCATTTGGATTTCAGATGTTCCCCAAAGGCTTGTACGTTAAAGGCCTGTTCTCCAGGGTGGTGCTATTGGGAGCAGGTAGAACCTTCAAGAGGGGGGCCTAGTGGGAGGCTTTTGGGTTATTGGCAGGAAACTCTTGAAGAGCACTGTGGGATGTGGCCCTCTCCCCACTCTTGGGCTTTCTGGCCACAAGACGAGTGGCTTTGTTCTGATGCATCCTCCCAGTATGATGTGCTGCCTTGTGACAGGCCCAAAAGTTGTCCATCACCTGATTGTGGACCAGAACCTCTAGAACTGTGATCCAAAATAAACCTTTCTTCTTTATAAGTTGATTATCCCCAGTATTTGTTACAGTGACAAAAATCTGATTAACACACTCTTATAAGCTAATATCAAGCCAGGTAGAAGAGAAATCCTGGAGAATAGAGAAGCTGAGAGGAAATAGGTAAATTATTGGCAAATTGGCTTATGGACTCCAAGAGGGTCACAGCTCAGGACAATGAGAGCCAGGACCCACCTGCTGCTAAGACTTCCTCCCTCTTCCCTAACTTCTGGTCAGGCACTTGTGAGCATGGGGCTGCCATCATCGGCCCCCAAGCCTGACCCCCCCCCGACAACTTGCTCCACTAGCATAGTGGAGCAACACATAGTGGAGAAACATAGTGAAATTTAATTAAATTACACCTGCTTTCACTATAATCTTCCCCAAGAATGACCAAGACTCAAATTCGTAAACTTTATGAGTTTCATTTTTTTTTCTTTTTCACATTGGAATGAACCAGATGGTTTTGGGTGTCTACAATGATGCTTATAAAATACTTGACTTTGAGGAAATACAGATGAATGTATCTTGAATTTAGAAGTCACAAGGAGTATTTCTTCTCTATTTGATAATATTCATTATATTATACATAGGGAGACATTGAGAGTCTCCTAAGGACCAGACTCATAGTCTCAGGTTTCAACCTCTGTTCTGCTCCAGGGCACCCTTGTTAGCTCTTAGATATGATTATTCCATTATGTCTCCTTCCTTTCCTCTTATTTCTGTTTTGCCTGGACCCTGTTAACAATTGTACCACAGTGAAAAGAAGTAAAGAAAGGCAAAGCCAATGAAATTTAATTCAGACTGTGGCATTTATTTTGCAGGATTTTCCAGGCTTGGGAGGCACATACAGCAGCCAAACAAGCTAACGAGGCCCCGGTTCACCATGGGTTGGCTCCTGACCGTAAATCTGCGCTGGATCTCAGTTTTTAAGCTTCTATCGTAAGACTAATAATTATATTTCACAGATAATGCGAGGACCAAAATAATATATACTTGCATTAAAACATCCCTTTTCTGGTTTCCAGACATAAACATTGGAATGACCAACACAGATGGGGCAATGGGCAAGATTACAGCACTTCATTAAAACATCCCTTTTCTGGTTTCCAGACATAAACATTGGAATGACCAACACAGATGGGGCAATGGGCAAGATCACAGCACTTGGCTATTTAAATGTAAGTGGACTTTGTGGACCTAGCTGCTCACCTCCCCTTGCCTGTTCCACTGCTGAGGTTAGAAGTCACCAGGCTCAGCGAAGCCTGAGGTCTTCTTGTGTGGGAGAAGAAGACCCACACATCGTAGTGGCCCCAGGCTGGACGGATGCAGAGCTCAGTGGGTCAGGGCTACTGTGACTTAGCTCTCCAACAATGCGCTGGGTTGAGAGGAGCAGCCGGGACCCATACGAGGTCTTCAACTGGGAGAAACTTTCTGAGTAGAGACCCAATAGCCTTTCTTTTGTTTTTAACAACATGAATCTTTTCCAGTCGAGCCGTGATTTTGTAGACGCCTAGTATCTGTCAGTCACTGAAAGGCAGCAGTTTGAAGGCCTCTGAGAACTTCTCATTATCTCAAGGGTGAAGTCCAAACTCCTTAGTCCCACCCCAGGGCCCTGAGTAAGTCAGCTCCAAACCTTTGCCTGCGTCGCTGTCTCCTTCTCTGGCCAGCCCGCCTTCCCCTGACCTGCCAAACTGCCCGTCACTTCTCTGACCTGCTTTTCAGGACAGAGATCCGATACCATTTCCTCAGGAAAGCTGGCTGTGCTCACTGACTCCCTTCTCACAGCACAGTCAACACCACACAGTCAAAGTCGCTTGACTTCTGACCAGACCGTGCTAAGCCCTGTGAAGGCAGAAGCCAGCGCTGATTCATCATTCTGTCTCTCGCTTCTCTCTACTTCGTGGTTGGCCTGTACAGAATTTTGAGAAAGGATAGAGCAAAAACCTCTCTACTTAGCCCCAAACCCACTCTGCTCAGCGAGTCCCCTTACAATGAGAACAGCACGATGCGGTGGACGGCAGGCCCTTGGGTCTCACAGACCTTCCTCCAGCTCTGATTTGCTGCCTGCTTGCTACGTTACCATCGTGGAGTCACTCAATCTCTTGGAACCACAGTTCTTTCATCTTCAGAGCGAGAATAGTAACAACAACAATTACATTTCACGGAAATATAAGGTCAACAAAAACATCTGCAGTCTAATAAAATATTAGTTGTTTACTCTGGCTATAGAGTAGGAAATAAAATTAAATTAGAAAGAAAACAACTACAAAAAAGGAAGGAAAGAGAACAAGGAAATTTCCTGAGTGCTTCTGGAAAGAGGTAAATAGAAGTAGTGCTCGAAATGAAATTTTAAATATTTTTAAGAGATTAATCCATAGCTTCCTCATGAGAGAGTGGAAAAATTGGCATTAAGGTTCTCATATCCATATTGAAGTCAAAATCCTGATAAAATGATTGCGCTTACAAGGTGATAACGAAGAAGTTTATATCTGTAGTCCAGTGTAGGATTGTCTGAGCCATCCCCTTCCGCATTTCTCCGTCTCTTTATCGTCACTCCAGCCCTTCAGAACTGCTTTTCCTTTGACTCCAGAGCTCCTCTTCGCTGTCCTGAGAGGGGCCAACAAGACCCTGACCACGTGCACACACGTCCAGTGGGGATGCTCCGTGGCCAGGGTGGGAGGCACATGGCAGAGCACAGTGCTCGCTTTGTGGCTAGGAAGCAACAGAGAAAGAGGAAGCGGCTAAATCTCCTAGAGGAGGTGCCCGATGACCTCAGAGCCACCCAGAACGCCGCTCTTCCTCAGGGTTTGCTGAGCCCCGAGTCCTCCCACCGTGGGAACTGGACCAGCGCATGCACCGTGGCGAGCATCCAGCGTGCAGGCTGTCGCAGAGAGGGCCCGGCACTGGAGCCCTGGGAGCGGGAAGCGAGAGCCAGGCACAGGCACAATCAAGCGGAACGGTGAATTCATATTTTAATTCTTATTTTATGTTCTAATCCTATATTATATTTTGAATTTACATTTTAAAGTCAAATTGGAATGTCACACGAATTAAGCTGTTTTCTGGTGATCACCACTGTAGCTCCATTTTATCTAAGGAGAGATTGTAAGTGATTCAAGTGTATGAGTCAGACCTTCCAAGTTGTTTGGAAAGTACTTCAAAAGATGATTCTTTTGGAAGAGGACAGGCAGAGTTTTAAAAGCAAAGACATTACTGCAGTACTCAACTTTACCGTCACAGTTTGCTAAGTACCCGGAGTGGCACTACCAAAGAGGGTGGAGCCTTTGGGAGGCGGATCTCACAGGAGGGTCTTTTGTCACTTAGGGAGTGCCTTGGAAGGTGATTTGGGGCCCCAGCCTCTTCCCTTTCCTCTTTTGCTTCCTGCCCATGAAGCGAGCAGTTAGCCCCACCAGGAGCTCCCCATCTTTGCTCTCTGGCTCCTTCACCTAAAGCAATGTTCCACCTGGTCACCAACTGGAAGTTCTAAAACTGTGAGCCCTTATAAATTAGTTATCTCAGGTATTTCATTATAGCAACAGAAAGCTGGCTAACATACTCCCCACACCCAGCACAAATATCTATTCTAGCTCTCTTAGAATCCTGGTCACTCTGTCCCCTTCACCAAGGACTGGTTTATTCATGGGGATGGTGAGCAGCCCTGGCAATAGAGTAGGGAGAAGATGTTTCTGGATTTCCTGACCATAGAGAAAGAGTTTTCATCCTGATACAAGGAACCCACTGATGAAGAATAGCTTCTTTCTGCTTTTCCATGTGATTGTGTGTGCCATGGGGAAGCCTCAGCCACAGTGGAAAGATGACAGCCAGCTGGGTTGGCTACTTGAGTAAAATGACAAACCCATTATTGTTTAAGCCAATTCAAGTCCTAGTTTTGCTGCCCCAGCTATAAACATCTTGAAAACTATAGTAACCTTTTGGTGAACTGAGCTATGTGACTAACAAAGAATTTTTAAAAACTTCCTCCATCTTCAGTTGAAAGAATACTGGTAAAGTCATCCCTATGCTTGCTTTAGCAGCACACACACTAAAAGGTTATCCCCAACTTTGCCAGAAAATTTTTTAATAAAATAGAAAAATAAATCCAAACTTTGAGCAGTCCAAACTCCCCAAAGAATTTCCAAACTACAGATGAGACCTTAAAAATGTACATAATGGCCTAAAAACAAATTTAGCTGACATCAAGTGCAAAGTTTGTTAAGTTTGCCCATATAAAAATTTAAACTTCTAAACCTCACAAGTAATTCCATAATCAAAATTAAAGGGGTCACAACAACAGATTAAGAAAAATATAGGAGACATATATATATAAGTGTGTGCGTGTACATGCATGTGCATGTGTGTTATGCTAATAGCACCATTAATACAACACAATATTTTACAAGCCCATAAGTAAAAGATGTTATAAGGAAAAAATAGCTGAAGCATTATCCATTTAATAGGCATAAATACTTAACATTAATGAATGAAAAAAAACAGAAACAAAGAAATGTCTTTTCTGGATGACAATTTATTAAGATTTTAATTTTGATGAAGAATTGGTGAAATGATTACCTCATAAACTAAGAGAAGTATGTTACAGACTTACCTGATCAAAATTTGGCAACTAATAACAAAAATTAAAAATGTTAATACTGTTTGCCATTTGGCCTAACTATGTTGTTTTGTGGCATTTGTCACTAAGAAAATAATCAGAACTATGTACAAAAACATACGCATTGACTCCCACTGAGTCCACTTGCTTGCCATCCAGCAAGATGCCAGTGTCCACAATGATCAGGCTCCACTAAGGGAAGGCATCATTTGACGGTTCGGTCCAGGACGGCGACATCCGGGAAAGCCCTCTGATCAGTCTGGGAGTCCAGCGAATGAACCGTCTGGGAAGATCATGGACACAGTGGCCACAGAGGCTCTTATGACATGTGCTACCTGGGTCTGAAATTCTCTGATAACTGCTCAGACATTTCTTTACTAGAAACTCTTCTAGCAGCAGACCAGCCAGGACCCTTGAGCACTCACAGTCAAAACCACTAAAACTCGGTCTACGGAAAAATATATGAACATAGAAAGCACAGTGTTCCAGGATTTGTGGCAAGGATGTGACTCTGTCAGGGTCCCGTACAGGCAGGTTCCAGGCTCACTGTCCTTCTAACTGTACTGACATCCCCACGCTAAGCACATTACCACACAGCCCTTCAGCCTACAGATCAGAGTTTTCATTCATCTGATATATAAAAAAATTATAAAAATTGCCTTTCCTTTCATTACTCACTTTCTGTATTAAGGAGGGAAATAAAATAAATCAGAGAAACATACTTTTTCTTACAATTACATGTGTTGTGAAATGTATCCAACTCAGTGGTAACTCCAGATTTTAAAGCAAAGACAAGCAGAAAGGTAATTGAAAGGTAAATTGGGAGCCAGGGAGTAATAAAACAGAGGAGAGCCGTAATGAGAGTTATCCAATTATAATTCCACAGGGGATAAGAAATAATACCCCCGTTCAATTTTCTATCACAAAAGCATTCATTTAAGGCCTGCGATTGTAAATAATTGTTCCAATCAAAGATTTAAATGAGTCACAATAGGTGGTATGTAAACAATCACTTAATGAAACGAACCATAAAAATGAGATAAATTGTTCTAACATCAGCTAAAAATGCAGCTTCTCCCTTGCTTTACCTTTTTATAGGGCAGTGAGAAGAGTAGATGATGGATAAGAGGAGGTGATGGACAAGGCAAAGTGTTATCACTTAACTAGAGGCTGTGACCGGTCACCTGTGCTGTGAACCAAAGATCTCATCGTATGCAGTCAACAGAGATGAAAAAATTCCATAAATCAAGCCCACACGCTTAGTTCACACACAAGCACCACAGGTCATAGCTTAAAGTGTATTTTTCTTAATTTTAAAAAATATTTTAACAGTTATTCAGTGGCTTTTTAAAGATTACTAAAGGGAAATTGTTCTTTTAAAATCTGGTTTAAATAAAATACAAAAAAAGTTCAAAGAAAAATATTAAACATCAAAGAGTAATCCAAGTACACAGAAATAACTGATTGCAATTTTGTGGATTTTATTATAATCCTTTATTCTTTGTGAGCACAGGCATATAAATCTATTACAAAATAAGAATCACTCTGTCTCTAAAATTTATACCTGTGTTTCTATGCTGATGGTTATTTTAGGCACTGAGCTGACAAGTTTGGTTGACTAAAATATTCATAGCCTTAGAAACAGCAAATTAGAAGAAAGATTTGAGGGCTGTTAAAGGGAGCTACACTGTCAACTATAAAATGAATGTCCGAGGTTTTAGTAAGTTAGAAAAATGGACACATAAATAAGAAAGATCTCAGGACTGCAGGGAAACTCAGAGACTGTGTAACTTACCCCTTGTGTAAATTTCTCCCATGGCATCCTTACTAAAGGGCCACCTGAGTGGCACGTCCCAGTGGACTTTTCCACTGTCAGATAGTTCTTCTATAAGGACAGTGCGAGAGTCTGTAACAGATAATCTAGTCAAGTCCAAAATAGGAAATCTGATCAGTAGCAGGTTCCTCACCAAGCACAGATTCAGGACAGACGCTCCTTCCATCTTCTACACATAACTTTAAGTGTTTCCAGAGTCTTCCACACTAAGCCGGGCAAAGAGAGAGTGTGGAAGGGTCCTTTGCTCAGAGGTGCATCCCCCGGCCGCAGCTAGCTGCAAGAGGGGCTGAGAAATGCTGCTGCAATGTGCTGGATGTGGAGAAACAAGCTGGGTAAATGTCAGGGTGGTCTCTGTCGCAGGTCTGCTCATCAGAAAGCTCCTTCTCATCGGGAACCAGAATTCCACACGGATTGCTCCTGATTCCGCTCCAAGCACAACATAAAATAATTCACATCCCTCTTCTCCAGGAAAATTCTCAAATATTTAAGGAATGATTTCTTACTTCTCATGTCGTACTTTATTCGATCTAAATACCCCGTTTTCTTCAATTGCTTCACATGATATTACTATTAAAGTAGGATTATTTGGGACCATTTGGTATAGAAATAAGCAAGTTCACATAGTTCAGTACTTTCCAAAACTATGATTTTTTTTACGCACAACCTAGCTGATATGCATAATACAATTCTTCAAGCACCTATAAATTATTTAATATCACAGGCAATGTATGTAACCCATGTTTAAAATATACATTATGAAATAAGATATTAGAATGGGGATCATTTGCTCTATGTTAGTATCAACTAAGTCATCAATATTATAGACACCAAGATGTCAAAATAAACCTGAGACAGAGTGTCCCTCTCCATAAATTCCCCATATGAAAATTTATAAAGAAAATGACTGAGAAGCTGGTCCAGGTCTTTTAAATCCCTCAGCCAGGTCAAATATTAAAAATAAGATGAAACAGAAAAAAACTGGGAAATGTGGTACCTTTGAGGAGCGCATTTGCCTTACTGCGAGTCTCATGTGCCCAAATTTTGGATCAGACGTGAAGTTGCACTTCTCACATTGAGTCTAGTGAGGTGGTCTTCAAAAGGTTGGTCTGGAGAGAATTCATGTGTTGTCTGCAGCTGGGAGGTGACACGAAGACTGGTGTCTGGGAAAATATACGTGGACTAGGGGCTGAGAAACAGGAAGAGTCTGACTACTTAGATGCCCAGGGCTGGGAAAGCAGCTTGACTTTGGATCAGCCTCTACCGCAGTCTGTCAGGGAAAATGAGCAATAACATTGCCCGTAGACCACGGCTGGGCCACACAGAACAGTGCCAGCATGCGGTCTCCTGGTCCTACCCAATAAAGCCTCCTGGAGAAGGAGGAAGGTGTCTGGAAGCTGAGAGAGTAATCAGAAGTCTTACCATGTAGTAAAAGGGTGTGTCGGCGCAGGCCAAAGGAAATGGAAGAGAGACGGTGTGATGCCACCTTCACAGAGCCCCAGACGCGCTCCTGGAGAAAGTCAACCTTAATTATCTATTCAGTCCTCTAGAAGTGCCGATTCAGTCACCCACCAGGGCCATAAGGCATAAAGCTACACCGACAAGTAAAATCTGTCCTAGTCCTAATTTCACCTCCCCAGTCATTGCAAACAACAGACACTTTGTCCTTACTATAGTAGATATCTTTTTTTTTTTTTTTTGGTACTGGGGATCAAACTCAGGGCCTTGTGCAATATAATACTTAGATTTGTTTTTTGTTTTGTTTTTTTTGTGGTGCGGGGGATCGAACTCAGGGCCTTGTGCTTGCAAGGCCAGCACTCTAATCACTGAGCTAAATCCCCAGCCCCTGTCCTTACTATAAAACAAAGGTAAAGCTGAAGAAAGAGAAGGCTCAGAAAGGTTAAATCTGCATTACTCTAGCTGCAAGCATCTGAAACTCGTTTGCTTGACCACCGAGAAAATGCACCGTCTCAACACTGAGTCTGCGGGTCCACAGTCAGGGCCAGTCTCAGGGATCATGTCTTTCTGGTAACACCAGGGTCCCTTTTTTTTCCGCTTTCCAGTCTGCCACCTACATGATCAGCGGCTTCCTCTCCTTGTGATGCTCCCCAGCCCACATCCAGGAGGCAAAAGAGAGCAAAGCTGCTCTTTGCGTGTCAGAGGCCAGCTGTTTAGACTGGTGGTTCTTAATTAGGTGGGACTGTAACCACCACAACCCCACAAGGGAAATGTGGCGGTCTGGAGACATTTTTGGTTGTCCTGACTTGGTGCCATCTAGTGGGCAGGGACACTGGTGCAGGACTGCACAGAGCTAACTTCCTTCAACAGCAAGACCGGATATGAACGGACAGTCGAGCTGAGAATGAGCACCCTGCGTTAGACTAAGCTTCCCACAGCCAAGAAACGTGTTCTGCTCTCCAGCACGTCCCAGCATTAGCAGAGTGCCTGCCGCAGGGGAGGTGGGTGGTAAATGTCTGCCAAAAGACTTGGTGAAATAAATTTGATCCTCATGATGTTCTGCAATGTACAGAAAGTATCTTTATCCCTCCATTACTTTGCAGGAAAGGATGTTTAGGTGCAGAGAGATTAAATGCCTAACCTCAAATCAGTCACAGCATCAAGATTCAAACTCAACTCTTCTAAGAATGCTAGGGCTGCTCTTTTCTCTACCAGCATAGATCTTGGTCTAAGATTACCTTCAACCAGATTCTAAGAACCAAGCTGCCAGTTGCCACACGCAGACCATCAGTTCCCAAGCCAAATCTCCTTATCCATTACGGCCTCTCTCTGGGCCCAGGACCATACTCACCTTGCCGTCATTAGTGGAGTCTGTGTTTCCAGGAGTACATGAGAAGCTGTTTTCCAGAGTCTGTGGAGCTAGTGCAGTCTTGTTCTCTGATGCAGGATGAAGTCTCAGCTCTACCCACCTCTTCAGCCAGAGATTTCTGGAGCTCTGCTCTTCGTAAATCTTCTTCTCTCTAGTGCTGGAAGTAATTTGGTAATTGGTAATTTGAATGCTCCTTAGTTAAGGGAGGCAAGTTGTTTGTTCTCTTGCTCTGAGTGTGGTGGTTCCCATAACAGCATCTCCATACTAAAAGCTTGTATAGTCACCAGTCTCCAGCGCCTGGGTTATCTGAAGACATCAAGGATTCCAAAGTCCTGAGGGTTGGGAAGGTTAGGAAAAACCATGAGGACAGGATTGCTGAAAGCAGAACCTCAATCTCACATGATTCAGCAACCCAACCTTTATTAGAGGCTGCTGGTGTGATGAGATAATATACATCCTTTGACCTTAGCATGGCAGCAGTTAAATAGGTGCCCGCTTACTGTCTCCCTTTTCATCTTTGGGCTTCAAAATCTCCATTCAGGTTCCAGCCAAAGGGTAAAGTTTGGGGTGATGCATGCACCCTGTTTTTAGTGGTGGCGTTGAAGGGAGGAGCTAATACCAAGTTACAGAACCAAGAACAATTTACTACAACTCCTCAAAAAAGAATATCAGCACAATATGAAAGGAATAACCAAGTATACAGCAGTGGAAATTAATTGTAAACAAATTAATACAAAATAGAGATGGGTATAAGGTGGTTTCACCTGAGAAGCTTTCAGCGATCGGATTGGATGTGAGATACTTTTTAAGGGACGTGCAGCGTTTAGGTAGAATGGATTCCCAAGGCCAGTTTACCAAAAAGAATTTGTTTATCATATTAGAAATTGATTTCCTTGTTTCCAAAACATACACAACTCCAGGAAATGATTCATCATTTCTTGGTATATGCCTTTTGAATTAAGATTGCTGAAAATCTTCTTAAAAAAACTGTCAATGTAAGTTCACGTGTACTGTATACAGTCACGCACTCTGCAGAATGATATCCAGGTCAATGACAGTGGTCCTTCAGGATTGTATCACCTAGTGACATCGTCGTTGTCTTCATTTATATAAATACATTCTACGATGTTCTCCTAATAAAGTCACCTAAGGACACATTCCTCAGAATGTATCTCTGTTGCTAAGCAATGTGTGACTCTGTGTCCCATCCATCATTTCCTGTGGTCCGTTCCATGTGATGCCTGGCATCTGAGAGACTATTAAATATCAAGGAGCTCATGAAGTAATAGCATTAGTCTGTAGCTCTGAGCTCCCACTAGGAAACTTTGAAATCACCTCCCTAGTCCCTGGTTCCTTTGTGGCTCCTGCTGTCTGGGCATCTTTCGCATTACTCCTTTAACCTCTGACATCGGTTGCTCCACGTCACCCTGTACCTATTGATGTCTCTCCTCTTTAGCCAGCAATGTCTTTCTAAAACTCGGATTTGCACATACCACGGCCTGGATATCAAAATCCTCACTGTATGTGCCAACAGTCTCAGGGGATGTGTACTCTTGTGGATAATAAAAACATTCCGAGGAGAATCCAAGAAGAGTCATTTTAAAATAATTTGTTTCCAAATATGCAACTTTAATTTATACTCTTTGCCAAAATCAATGCACTTGAGATGTACCTGTGGTCAAAGAATGCTCTGCAGTTCCCTTTTCTCTACTTAAAAAACAAAAAGAGAAAAACAAAAACAAGCAAACATTTATTCTGAATTGCTTTGGGAAATTCCTCTTGTAAACACCTATAAAGTACCAAAAAGGAAACACTTTGAGACATTAGAGCAGAAAGTGTAAGCTTAAAAAGGTAGAATGAATGCAAGAGAATCTGACGAAGGAAAAAAAGGGAATTATAAAAGTACAACAAAAAACTCATTAAATAGGCAATATAATACAATAAAGTTCAACGATCCAAATCCAGTAATATATAACAAAATGAATATGTAATATCTATATTGAATTTATCACAGCTATTCAAGATTTTAAGTCTAAGAAAGCCAATTACACCTTGGTATGTTATGAAAAGGGGGCAGCACATGAAACTCTTAAAAAATGTAGGAATTACAGTCGATAAATTCCTAATACCAATTCTTTGTAAACTAGGCTTGAAAGGGAATTTCTTTATCTGATGCGGATGTTTTTTCAATCCTAGGGGAAAATATATTCACGCAATCCTCAGGATTGCCCCATTTCCTAGATGGATTAGCTGATGCTGTAACAATGTGAAACCTTGCTAAAGAAGGTGAATGTATCTTCTGTGTAGGTAGATTGCATTTTGCAATAACAGTAAATAGTTACATTTTCCACCTTACAATTGGGTATTATTTATCGGTAGCTTAGAGGCATATACCGATTGGAGCACTTGCAAAAGGTTATTATTGTAAATTGGCTGTTTCAGCCCAAATGTATCAGGTTAAACTTACGTCTCAATTTCAGTGACTGTGTTTTCAGAGCCCCAAATCAAAGCTCATTACCTGAGAAGCATAAGAGAATTTGGGAAGAAAATGGGGCAGCATATTTGAAATCTAGGCTCTTCCGTAAAACTTGAGATGCATGTTTATTGGAACTGAATATTCACCCAAGACCCTGCATCTAGTTAGGAGGTTGGATTCGGAAAGCACACGGCGCACCATGGAAAACTTTCCTTATGTTATCGGAATGGCACCATTTAAAGCCTGGACGATCCTTTTAGACATCCTGTTGACATGGCTGTTTGGGATGGTTGTTTCTAGAAACGTTCTCCTTGGATTAAAACCGAAACTTCTATCCTGGTCTCTGAAGGCCACCTGAACTGAGTTCAAATTCCAGTACTTCTTACTAGCTACTTGTTGTACTTAAATTCTGTGGTTCTCAGTTTCTTTACCTGTAAATGGGAACAATGCCATCTATGCCAGAAGGTGCTTTGCTGATGAAAGAAATACTGTGTTTAAGAGCTCAGCAAACTCCCGTCCTTCTTATTCTTGCATGTCTCCCGGTCTCTTTCCCTTGGGAAGCAGCAGGCCTCTGAAATCCCACTCGAACATGCCTGGATTTATATTTGGCTGTGTATTCGGGAATAAAGGCAGGAACTCAGCCTCCAAGATCAGGACTCGGTATTGAAGGTCGAACAGCACCCTCCTGAGGACAAACTGGATTTAACAGTCACTATCCCTCAAGAGTCCCCAGAATACAAAAGGGCAACTTCCCTTGGGACCAGCAGCAGCATCCTGCCCAGTGCCGCAGCAGAATAAAGATATCGGGCTCCTTGTTCAAAATCTCTCACACATTTTAAGGCAGCAATAACAGAGCAGGAAACCACGCCGGGGACTCTCTGAATGATGTGGTTTTATGTTACCTGCCCGTAGAGCTGGTCCTACTTGGGAGAATCTCTCTCCATCTTTTCCCTTACAGAAGCAGAATGTGATTCTCGGCACCAAAACCAAAGGAGCTCTTGTGCACGATCTTGTTTGAGTAACGCCAAGTTTCAACGTGGGCTCCACAGAGAAGCGCATTGGGACACTCAGTGTTCTTGCATTAGGTGATCTAGCTCTGTAAACAGACTCCCTTTGCATTCTTTTAGCATTAAGGTTCACACGTGTTAATAAGAATTTTTAAATATACACAAATGAAATTACCTTTAGAATTTATTTCCTTGTAAAGCAGTTCTTCAAGGAGCTTCTGAAAATACCAAATTTGTCATGATGATTAGCCCTGAAGGAAAAAAAAAATAACAAGAATTTTGGAGAATATGGGGGAAAGGGCATCAACTCTAGCTACACTATTTCATTCCTAAATCCAAATGCATATTAAAATTCAATAGAGCAGGGTAGTAGGAATACATATATTCATTTATTAAACTCTGCAAGCCTCTGTGTTTGACATATTTCACAATAAAAATGTTTTCAAAGACCCTAAACTAAAGCAATTATGCTCCTTAAATATGACTTGGGGGTGGTAAGAATTTGAATTCAAGTTCTGCCATGCAAGCTGGCTGCAGGACCTTGGCCATATTCTTTAGCCCTTCACCTCCATTCACTTATAAATTGAGAGATGAACATATAGTCTTCAAGGTCTTTCGTGAGCTATTATTCTACTTCTGTAAATAAAGACTATGTTTCGAATATAATTTGAGATGTTACAACTCAGGATTGTATATTCAGTGTAGATAATCGTGAATTGGTGGAGCAATATGATTTGTAAAACTTCAGTAAACCCAAAGTCCAATTGAAAAGAAAGTACGCAAATATTTTTCTTATCCAATTTCACTGCAGAGAGAAAACAAAACATCATTATGCCAAATCAAACCTCTCTGTTTCGATTTTCAACTCAGAAACTCTAAAATTTTTCTATTTCCAAATATTTAGCATAGAGATTTGGGAAAATGTGAACAAAGCCAGGATTCCACAGGAAGAGTGCATCAACTCGCTCCCCACTAATGCATAGTTTCAGCAATTGCTGCAGTTATTTGACCAAAATGTAGTCTTAACACAGGGCTGAAATCATGCCTGCCTGTCAGACAGGCAAGAAGCCAAGAGAAAACGGTGGGGTGTGACCAAGGGGAGACCGCTGGGGAGTGGTGTGTGCTTCGTAGCCCCACAGTCACCACTTTAGCACCAGTCTGTCACTCCTGCATGTTGGGTTGACCCTATTTACATTTTCCAAGAGAAGATAGAGGCTTGAACTTCTATGAGATATCACCTGGTTTTTATCCGTTAGCAGTTAATGTAAATCATTTTTAAACGCGTTGTCTATCAGATAAAAACATCAAAAGGCTTGATTTAATTCATAGTGTTAGAGTTTTGCTGACTTTGGCCCAGAGCATGTTGCCTTTTATCTCAACTTCAAGCTTTTCGGCAGTATTACCGCCTTGTCTGATGGAACTGAGGTCATCTCTGATCCCCAGAGGATGCCCCTCCCGTGATCGTGCTGTCAGCTCAGGTCCACCCTCCCACTCTCTATACGAATATTGCAATTGGGTGAATTACAGTATGATAAGAAGGAAAGATTCTGAAGGAAAAAGGTTCATCATGCTACAGATAAACACAACGCCTCAGCAAGAAAAGAGGCCACGTGTGAGCAAAACAGATGATCGCTCAAGTATGTGGGTAGAGAGTCAGCATCCATGTTGGAAGCCTGAGAGGCTAATACCCGCGAGCAGGTTCAGAGTTGCTTAAAGACCAAGCAAGGTGAGAAGCAGTGTGGTGAAAATCTTAGTGCAGCTCTCTCATGTGCAGTGGCTCAGGCAGGTCCGTTAGACTGCACGACAGCCCGCGAGTGTTGGAGAGGCAGATGGACACCGGGACATCCTGTGGCTGCCCGGAGTGTGGGACGGAGGGAGGGGACGCCCTCTGCTGGTTGTTAACGTAGACAAAACTGACTATTTGGGAGAGAATGTTACTTAAAAGACGATCCACCGTAAGAAATTTGAACTTGGTTTTAAAACTTTGAGAGGATAAATCACACTTCAAGTTGGTTGGAATTGGATTGAGGAAATATATGTGAAAACCCTTCCAACACGTTAGAGCTAAAAGCAAATAAGCTGAAAAGTAGCCTTATCGACCTCAACTTGATGTTTTTAAAAAGTTTCTACAGTTAAAGGATAATGATAATGTCTAAAACAATTACTTGGAGGTTAGGTTTAGTCATTTCTTTCAATTCTATACTACACTGAAAATCTTGAGGAATAAAACACACCCTTAGGTCTTTGTAACCCCCATCTAGAAATTTCTGTCAATGCAGGCACTCAGAAAGCATCCACAGATTACGTGTGTATCATTTCTTTTGTCCTTAGTGTGATGTTCACACGTTTGTTGAATCATTTGTTTCTCCTAATCTTATGAAGTAGCTTTTGCAAGGAAGTATTTTTCACTTCGATGGGACATAGGATGCCAGGCGGATAGGCGCATTGGGTTTAGACGAAGGAGCACACAGTCAGTCTGTGTGATTCCTTTGTTGATTGAGGTCAGTAGGGTCAATAAGACCTCAGTGGTCCAGATCGCCACGGTCTGTGAAGGTACCACAGTTGTGTGACTTTGTAGTGGGCACTGGCTTCCAGAGTGTGTCACCAAGCTCGAGTGGAGCCCTGATGCCACTCTTGGTGGCAGTAGCCGCCCAGTCTCAGGTTACAGGATGGGGAGACGACTAAGGTGTTACTGTCACTTAATGCAGTACCGGAAGTCTTAGCAAAGAAATTAAGTGAGAAAAAGAAATAAAGGATAATCAAATAGGAAACAAAGTTACATTGCACATGTTTGCAAATGATATGACTATACACAGAAAAATCTATTCTGTCAAGGAATTATTAGAATTTATATATGAATTCAGTAAAGTTGCATGATACAAAATCAAAATACAAAAAATAGCATTTTTATACACCAATAGTGAACTTTCTGAAAAAGATATTAAGATAGCAATCTTAGTTACAATAACTTGAAAAAATTAAATATCTGAGAATAAATTTGTCCAAGGAAGTGAAAATCTCTGCAGTGAAAGTTTTAAAATATTGATTAAAGAAATTAGAAATGACAAAACATGGACGATCTTCCATATTCATGTACTGGAAGAATCAATATTTTTAAAATAACCATACTATCCAATGTGGTCTATAAATTCAGTGCAATTCCTATCAGGATATTAATGACTTTCTTCACAAAAATAGAAAAAGCAATTCCAAAATTCATGCAAAAACTACACAAAACATCCCAGAATAACTAGTTATCCTAAACAAACAAACAAAAAAAGTGTCCTCAGCATCACAGTACCTGATTTTAAAATGTTACACAAATCTATAGTAATTAAAACAGCTATAATAATTAAAAGAAATCTATAATAATTAAAACAGCATAGAAACAGACAATGGACCAGTGCAACAGAGCAGAGGAGTTAGAAATTAATCCACATTCATAGAGTCAAATGACTTTTTGCAAGACTCCAAGAACAAATAATGGGAAAAAGACAATCTCTTCCATAAATGGTGTTGGCAAACTTGGATATGCATCCGCAGAAGAAAGAAACAGGGCCCCATTCTCTCACTGTACACAAAATCACCTCCAAAGTGTTCCAAGACCAAACTATTAAAGTCAAAACTATGACGTTACTACAAGTAAACATTAGGGAAGACACCTCAAGACATTAGTGTAGGCAATAATTTTTTAGATAAGATAACCAAGACAATTGCAACAAAAGTAAAAATAAATGGGATTATATCAAACTAAGAAGCTTCTGTACAGCAAAGGAAGTAGTAAACAGAATTAAAAGACAACCCTTAGGATGAAAGAAAATATTTGCAAACTATTCATCCAGCAAGGGCTTGATATCTGGAATATGTGAGGAATTCAAAAAGTCAAACAACAAAACACAGCCCAATTTAAAAATGAGCTTACAATCAAAACAGGCACTTCTCAAAAGAAGACTTAGAAGTGGCCAACAAGTACATGAAAAGTGCTCAATTTAACTAATGATCACAAAAATGCAAATGGAAACCACAGTTAGACAACATCTCAGCCCAGTTAGAATAGCGGTCATCAAAAAGACAAAAAATGCTGACAAGGAGGCAAAGAAAGGGTACTCTTGTACAGTGTTGGTGGGAATGCAAAGTAGTGCAGCCATTAGGAAAAGCAGCATGTAGATTCCTTGAAAAACTAAAGTTAGAACTACCGTACAATCTGGCAACTCCACTCCTAAGTATATATTATTACACCAAAAATTCACTTCATTTCTGTGATTGTTACAGTATAATTCACAGCAGCTAGAATATGGAATCAACCAAGTGTGCTTGAGTGAATGAAAGCAGATAAAGGACATGTGGTATACACAATAGGACACTATTCAGTCATTAAAAAAATAAGGAAAAATTTCTACTTTCACAGCAACATGGAAGGGACTGGAGGTCATTATGTGAAGGCACAGAAAGCCAATATCACGTGTTATCACTCACTTGTGGAACTAATAAGTCAGTTTTGAAGAACAGAACAGAATAATGGTCAGTAGAAACAGAAACACTGGGGGAGCAGTAACAGAAGCTCATTAAGGGGCACCCAAACCCAAACTGGAGGAATTATTTCTGGTTATTCTTAGTGAAGGAGGGTGAAAACAACCAATGATACACTTCAAAATGGCCAGTAGAGTACAAAAATGGGTAATGACCGAAGAGATGGAAATGCTGATTTTGAGCATTACTCACTGATACGTGTATTAAATTCATAATGTAGCCAATAAATTTGCACAAATGCTATGTCTCAATAAAAATAGAAAAATTAATAAAATTAAAATTAGAAAGTAGCCTAGTCATTCCACAGACGTCATTAGATACTGAGATAGAAACTAAAAAATTCTCAAGAATGTACATGTTTTATAAACTTTGGATAAAAACTTCTAAAAGGGTTTTAGGTTTGAGAGATGAAAGCAAAATCATGTCATTAACAGGAAACTGGATGAAAGTGGAGCCCACCGTGTTAGGTAAAATAAACCAGACTCAGTCAACTGTCACATGTTTTCTCTCACAGGAGGAATCTAGGGGAAAACTAATAGAGAAATGTTTTAAAAATAGAGAAGAGATGATATAAAATAGAAAAAGACTGTTAGAAAAGAGCAAAGGAATATGTCGGGGGAAGAAACAAAGGAGAAGATGATGGTCAATATATGTTATATGCATGTACAACTGAAATGAAACTCATTACTCTACATAACTAGCATACTCCGGTAAAAAAATCTTAGCAAGAAATTGGAAGAAAAAGAGTAGAAAATGGCACCAAGAGTTCATTCTCAATTATTGAAAATCCTATTCTCCTCCAAGCATATTGATTAATTGAAAATTCTACTGCATTTTGAAGTAACCTTTTTAAAATCTGATAGTAAAAATATGCTCTGCATTGTGCTCAGTGTGCTCTGTCTTGTCTTCCAAAAGAGACACTGAAGAAAACAAAAGGAACAAAAACAAAAGCGTCCAATGTCCTTGGAGCTGTGTCCTTTCAGATACTGACAACTATTTGCGCCACTCACGTTTCTACCATCTGTGCTTGCGTAGCTTCTTTTCTGCGTGACCCTGTTTCATGATTTATTATCTTCCTTTTTCGCAGGATTGCCAGGCGGACCCGGGATCCAGGCAGAATTGAAGGATAGGTGCTCTTCGTGCATGAGCTTAGGCCACACACACACACACATAATTGCCCGATTTCCTCATTTGTAAATTCAATTCGACTTTTTAAATTTCTTCTATATTCCAGCCACTGCGTTTAGATAGTCATTGGGGCTGATTCGTCTATAAAAGAGGCCTGTAAGGGAATCATTTTAGTCCCACTTTGCAGAAGAGGAAGCTGAGGCTCACAGGGGTGGGTCATTCCATCAGGATCAGGTGGCCAGAAAGCATAGAATTGCCTGAAAAGCTTCAAGTGTGTAACTTCCAGCCCAGGCCTTTGACGCGAAGACATAATTCTGCCTTCCAGGAGAAATGGAGGTGTGAGTCTTTCTATAAAACTAATCAACATAATAAAAATAAGGGATACATTGCTAATCCTGAATCCAAAGAAAGATTTCTGCCACAAGCTGCAGTCCTGGTTATTGTTTAACTAAAAAAACTGAGTCACTAAAGAGAACGGGGTTATCTCAGTCTCCTCCATATCCAGGGTAGATATGTGACGATGCATCTCATTCTGAGAAAATTCACTGAACTCAGTCATAGAGAAAAACTGTAATAGGACTTCCATCCAGTTCAACTGTCCCATTTCACAGAGGAGTAAACTGAAACTCAGGAAGTGGAAGGCTCTTGCCCAAGGTCATCTACAAGATGGTTACTGAGGTGAACCAGAACAGAGCTCTCCCACTAATCCTTTAGCAATGTTTTCCTTGTATCAGGCTGTCGGCTTTGGAAGCCGCTGCTGGATGCTATCAAACGACACACTATCAAATATTTACTGAACACCTATTGTGGGTCAGGCACTGTGATGTAATGGTAAGCAAAAGGATGTAACATCTTGAAAAAGGCAGTTTTTCCTGGGACTTACTAATGGGAGTTAGAGACATTTGTTATCAGATGATATAATTACAAGTTCTAATAAACACTGTAAAGACTCTGTAGTGCTGCTAGGAGAACACAGTCAGATGGAGCTGACAGGGAAGGTTAGAGCTGCAGGAAGTCGGGCCAAGCTTCTCCTTGAAAGTGGTGTTTGAACGAAAATCTTGGGGAGAGGTGGGACAATGAGGCAAAGGCAAAGCATAAAGTGGAGATTTGGTTTCCAAAATCCCGAAGAATATCGAAGCAAAAACTAAGTTCAAACACATAAACGCATCTGTCAGTCTGTCGATAAACACAACCCCTTTATAGGTGCAAAGCAGCCAAGAATAATCGGCAGGTAAGAGTGAAGAAAGATTTATTGCTTGTACAAGTAAGAAGAGCACTCGAAATAACCCTGAAAGCAATGTGTCTTCCCACAAAAAGAAAGCAGGCGACTTTTCCTAAGGAAATCCGTGCATATTTGTTTTAGAAAGACTAGTTATCACATGTGGAGGTGGACATATTCCAGTATGCTCAGGTAGAGTTCATGATTCTTCATACATGGAAAGTTCAAACAGAGCAGACAGGAGCGTGCTCTGGGCAGAGAACCTAACAAAACAGTGAGATTATAATGAGCAGAGTTTTGTCCCATCACCTAGAAGACTGAGCATGACTGTGCGCTATAGGTGCTTAGCAGAGTTCCTAACCACCCAGTGGCTAATACCGTTAGTGAGTAATGCACGTAGCACTCCTCCAAGTTATGATAACCAAAAAATGTCTGTAGGCATTAGCGAATGTCCCCCGTTGAGAACCACTACCATAGAAAAGGGCTCTCAATGGCTTATGGTGATATGGATATTGAAATGGATTTATTATGAGTGGCCTGCTTGTCTCTTGCTGGTTACATCATCTGAGAGTGCTCAGAGTATCCAGAGTTCTTCGAGGTTTTGAGAAATAGCAAAATAAAGGCAGTGCCAGCATCCTTGGAAGACTCTGCAGTAGCCACATGGATGTGAGCTCCCTGAATTCAAGGGGTGATGACACTGCAGGAAGGTGGAGTCCAAAAAGTAATCAGAATGAATGAAGTTGGTCAGAGGTGACTAATTTATCATAGGACCCTTTGGACCATCATGAACCACATGCTACAATCTTACTTGATTTGTGCACACAAACAAGCAAGTGATACACAAACTTGAGTGGGTGAGAAGGGCCTGGCATGATTCATTGCAACAGACTGTCATTCTTCCTCAACAAATCCCCAAGCTTGCATCAAGTCGCAGATCCAGATCCCTTTTTAAAAGAAGAGCAGGGGAGTTGGGGATTTAGCTCATAGTAGAGTGTTTGCCTAGCAAGCGCAAGGCCCTGAATTCGATCCCCAGCACCAAATAAATGAACAAATGAAAGAAGAGCATGTATAATAAGCAGAATTATAGCGTCCCTAATTCTCAGACTATGCCAGCTACTTGACAAAGGAGAAACTGAGGTCACAGATGGAATTAAAGTTTCTAGTCAGATAACCTCCAAAAAGAGATTATCCTGAGTTACCAGGATGGGCTCAATGAAATCACAAAGGTCCTTGAAGAGGGAAGAGTCAGAAACAAAGATAAGACACAGCAAATAAGATTCTACTGCTCACCGTTGGTTTTAAAGATAAAAGTGAGAAACAAGTCAAGTAAATTGACTCAAAAAGTTGGGAAAGTTGAGAAGATTGTGCTCTGACATCTCCAGAGAGGAAAGTAGTGGTACTAACGCCTTGATTTCAGCCCAGTAAGACCCATTTCAAACTTCTGACCTCTGAAATTGTAAGATAATAGAGCCATGGTGCTTTCAGCTGCTGTGTTTGTGGTAATTTATCAGAACGGCCACAAGAAACAAATACACTAGCCCCTTCTTAGGAAAGGCTACACTTACAACAGTTTATACTGTAAATTTCCCCGAATTTTCCCAGAAGGAGTGTGTGCATTTGCCAGGGTGATTCTGCACTAGGGAAAAAGGAAGCAGCCAAGTTTTCAGGCTTCCTAGGAGCTGACTCTGAAGTGAGGTCTTGCGCCCTCAGATCCCAAAGGCCAACTAGGGTCCAACGATCAGACTAGGGACTCACAGAGGTTGTGTGATTCAATCTTAGCTCATGTCTGGCTCGCTCTAGATGCGTTAGAGCTCTAAACTGGGGTGACTTTCCTAGTTCTGGGAAGCCGAGAGTTTTGTGGAGGGTGGTTGGTTAACAGTTTACCTAATTCATCCTGTAGTCAGAAGGCACAAAAGTGGAAAATGATCTACAAGGAGATCTGGAGAATAGCTGTATGAATAAAACTCCCCAAATAGACATAAAATATGCAAATGCTGACCAAAGGATTGATATACCAGAGGAAACTTTCAATAATCTTAGGGATGAGATGATCCTATGTGGCTATCAACCGGTCTTGTTTGCCAACCATGCTTCTCCTCGCCCGATGCGCTTATGATCCAAACGGCCAGAGTAGCAGGGTGAAGACTGCATTCGCCAAGGCTGTTGGCTAGGGTTTCTGGCCCCCCTGCCAAAAGCGAAGATCAATACCAGTATCTCCAGTATGGCAGCATTCCCTGGGAGGGCCAGCCAGCTTTCTGGTGGCAGTAATTTGTTCTCACCGAAACAAACATTCATAGATCTATATTTCCTTCCCTGCATGCAATGCTTCTACTAAAACTGCCATCTGTGGATTTAGAGAATGCCCCACCACTGTCCAGTTATTCTACACAGACAACATCTTTAACCAAGGAAAGAGTTTTACGGTCACACGACTGCTAATAACAATCCATTAAGGCTCGTTCTCGAAACACATGCTTGCTGCTTTTAGGATCTTAATTCCTCAGAACAATGGATAGAGCAATAATCGTTTTGAACTAGAAACCACAACTGCCATTTGACCACTACAGGCACCTCCTGCCGCTGTACCAGCAGCGAAGTACCATTACTGTAAAGGTAGCTCACCCTGAGTGTGAAGGGGAAGTTAGTTCACTGCCGTAAAGGGAAGCAGGGGGTGTGACTAGAACCAGAAGAGTCCGTGGGATGTTCCTTAGTACTCTTGTGCTGTCCCATAAGACAGTGGAAAACTATGGATCCTATTAGACACAGGGCTGCTCGTAACAGAGACCCTTCAGAAATACTCAGGTAACTTCACCGGGCAAAGAACTGCAACCAATTGAACCGCTAACTGAGGACAAAGAGACTAAGAGATGTTTAAAATGGATAAAAACACCAATTACGGCCAAATCTTAAGTTACAGAAACAATAGTTAAACTGATTATGCTTATTGTCTTCACTGCTTTGGTTCATTTATATTTCCCTAGATTAATGAATTACTGTTTTCTTTTTCTATCTCCAGTTTCGTATTATCTAAAATGTTGTAATAATGATTACCCATGTATTTTAGCACTCATATTTTACAGTTTCAAAGGCACAAGTATAACTCAGCTAGACAGGGAAAGACATCATCCAGAGATCATTAAAATGATCTCCAGGATTTGAATCTACTCTTTGAGAAGGGCGGTTGTTTGTTTTAAAGAGACGACTTCACTGAAATAAATGAAATCATGATGTGATTATATTCTTTATTTATGAGTTAAACATGGTGAAAAGAACTAGGAATATAGGTCAAATTCCAAAGCAGTAACCTTCTCTGGATTGTTTGTTATCGGTTTGGTAGTAGCTTGATGATTCCCATTTTAGCCTGGAAAATTCACTTCCTAACATCTCTCTCTCGCTCTGGAGTACAGCTCTCCAATATGAGTGACTTTAATGAGGGTTAGAAGGCAGGAGCGAAGGACAGAAGTTTTGGAAACTCGTTGCAATGCTGTGTGGCAGGCTTCCATATTGCTTCACAAGCTCTTCCATAGGGGTCATGAGTTTGAAAACGTTTCTGTAATTTGCCCTTTCTTTCCCTATACCTTTCAGTCTGCCATTATAACTGTTCCCTGAGTCTCCAGTCTCCGCCCTCCCGTTTTCCCCAGGTCTTCCTACTTTTGTATAAGCTGTGTTTTCTTTGTGAGACTCAGCTGTGCCCTTTAATACTTGCCGTGGCTCTATTTTCTTAAACAAACTCAGACTGACATACATGAGTGATCGTCTATCACCAGTTTGTATTCTGTACCCGTGGCCTCAGTGCCAGTTAGGTTGTTAAAAAAAAACTACAAATGAACAGATGGATACAAGGGAAATTGTTCGGTAAAAACAGAAAAGGTATCAGAGTGCCGACATGCAGGTCCTGTGAAGTCAGCAGGAAATCGGAGGATAGATCGGGCATGGGACAGGAAAAAGAGGTGATGGGTGCTCCAGAGTCCAGGCCTCAGTGCTGATGCCACATTACAAGTGTAATAATTCCAGGTGTCACCTGCCAGTTGGAACGAATACAATTCCTAACATTTTTTCCAGCTTTCGTCAGATTAGGTTCACTACCAGTGCAGCTGAAGCCACAGATGAAATGTATCGGTGACGCTGGCTCAAAGGCCTTTACAAAAGCTCTGACAACAAACGTACTGAGGATTCTCATGCTCAGAACTAGAACTAGGGCAGAGCTCAACACCCGTAATATTAAATTAACACACTGAATTACAATCAGTTAATGCTGTAAATGAAATTAGCAATCTCTGCATTACTTTGGTTCACAAAGAGAACACGTTTCTCATCTCAAATCCATTGCTCAAGTTCACCATGTGTATCCAATTTAGAATGTAGAGTTCCTCACTTAATAGAATTTATATCCCTATCACTATTTTTCAAGCAACCTTGAAACTGAAATAATGTATTCAAGAAGACCCTTCTCTCTTCCATTTTATGGGTGTAATAATTTGGTGTAATTGTCAACTGTAAAAGTGATAAGATTAGAGAACTTGGTAATGTATCTCTTTGACAGTAGAAATGCCTCACTGTAGCCTCTTTCCAGGGAAGCAATAAAGTAGGAGCACAACTATTTTCTTAAAGAGGAAAATAAACCCCACTGCACAAGCATCTTGATTTTTTTTTGTATGTAGAGCCTAACCTTACAGCCTTCAATGAATAGGTTGCACAATTAATACTGTGGCATAGATGTACATTGATCCATTTAAATTAGCAGCCCGCAGTCATTTTTGGTCATGTATGTGCTGGTAGACTCTGCAGTGAGTTGGGCTGGACACTGCTCTGGTTCTGGACCATGATCACAGGACCTACAAGAAGCAATGGTCGTTCCTGTCGTTTGTACTGGGCTCTGGGTTATGGAAACACTGCTCAGGTTCGGCTATGCACATGCTCCTGTCTGCACCCAGCAAGCACGCTGTACACACCACACACCCGCACACACGTGACAGGGTGGATGTAGCAGAAGCCTCCCCCTGCTGCCAGCAGCATCCCGCTCTAATGGGATCTGTTGACAAGGCCCCTCCAGGACACTTGCTGACAGTGACAAGGAGCTTACGGGCTTTAGATGGAAAGGATTTGCTAAATAAAGCTTCGGCCCAAGCCTTCGCCCCTCCCTCCTGGAGGTCAGGGCGCTAAAGTCCTTGGTAGCTATGGCAATCACAAGGTGAACTGATGAATTATTGACATCATGCAGCTTGTGCTAGACACTGATACCCAGTTAAACCCAGTTAGGAAATTAAGCTCGTGCAATTATATTTTCCAAATGACAATGCAGAGTAGGAAGGCTGCTTGTTTCCCCAGCCATGTAATCAGAGGTGGTGTGTGCCTCCTCAGTCCATTGTCAAAGATTGATTATCTCCTAATGCAGACCTTGCCACATCATCTTAGTGAAATTAAGACTCCCGAGAGCACAGGCTGTTTATCTTCTACAAGTTCATTCTGTATGGTCTGGCTCCTGGGCTAATGTAGGTTATATATTCAAGTCTTTGATTTCCTTTTGATTTTGTCCTCCGATCTAGCTTACAAATATTCAGCTTTTAATGAAGACTTAAAAATGGAAGTGAATACCAGTGGGAGATACTGTTTTAGGGTGGGAATGGCCTTCTTTTGGCTTGCTTCTTACAAGAAATGATTTTATCTTCTGGAATTCTAATTATTGCTCTTCCTCTGTCCACGTCTGTTCTAGGGGACAGGTGCCCATGCTAGGCAAATGTTCTACTGAGCTGCCTCCCCCGACCCCGTTCAGGTCTTTAAACTAAGCTTGTGCGTTGATCTTATCCAGGATAGCAACCTTTTGAAAGTAAAGAGCTTCGGGTCTCACAGAGCTCCTTCAAAATACAGGGTCTCGGATGACCTCACCCCCACTGTTGCTCACTCCCTGGTCCACTTCAGGTACTTTCTGGCTTGTGTCTTTTTGTCTTTCTCTCCTGGTTCTAGCATTTTATTCGCTTCTTGAGCATGTTCACAGCTCTCAGCATCACTGATACTGAACTCTCAATGCTTACTGGAATGGGCTAACTCACTTCAGACTCCTTCGCAAGTGACAGTCCACCTTGGATTTGCTTGGGTAAAATGGGAAAGTCATTGGTTCCTGCTGTGGTTTGAATGTATGTACCCCTCCCTTCATGCGGACATTTAATTCTGATGTGTTAGGGGAAGAGGTTTTTGAATGATTAGGGCATGAGGGCTCCTCCCTTGTGAAGGGGATGAAGGCCTTTATAAAAGCAGCATCACACAGCATTGCTCCTCTCAGAATGACACAGCAACAAGGCGCCATCTTGGAAAGAGAGATGTGGGCATCCTGGATGACCAGGGTAGGTGGGGAGATAATGGAGCCCAGGACATAGCTGCTGAAGTCAGAGAGGAAAGCTTGGCCTGGAGTTGGTCTGAGGTGGGTTGAAAGATAACCAGCATGAGGGAAGCCAGACAGAGAATACCTCAGAAGATCTCGTTGGCAATGGCATTAAATAAACGGCAGAGAAGCTGAGGTGTGGAGTAAGAAAATCGCACCTCTCCTCCTGCCCAGTGAGTTGCGGATGAGCAGGAGGCCCTGGGAAAGGAGAGGGCTTCCACTAGAGCGGAGGAAGAAAGAGAGGAAACACATCATTAAAGGAAACCCAGGGTTGAGCTTGGGCATGTTGATGCTAACGTTTGACTGTAAATGGTTTTATCTAACACTCAATATGATATCCAAATAGAACACTGGGGTGGGGGGAGAGATTAAGGTGGGGAGACATGAGGGTGAGGAGGAGAATAGAACTGGATCAGATGAGGTCTGTAAGAGTATTCGCCTCACTTGCCCTCCAAAGGGCAGCTCAGGCAGTACCTCTGCTAGGAAGCCTTTCTGTCCCTCCCCCATCCCAAGTGCAGGTTCTTTGTGGTGCCCTCGTGCTGAACATTTGTAAGTTTGTCTGTAATCATTAGTCGGCTCATCTACCTCTACCTCTGTGCTGTGAGCGCCTGGAAAGGTCTGTGTCCTTTTTATCTGTGTGCCCCAAAGCCTAACGCGGTGCCTGGGCAAGGAAATCCTCAGCACGTCTTTGTGGAGGAGATAGGAGCGTGGTGGTGATGTGCACCTCGAACATGTCCCCTCTGGGCTTCAACTCCTCCTCCTCACTTGTGTCAGGGGGTTGGCTTTCTGTAATATCAGGAACAGTGAAGTCCAGGTGAAATGTAGTGTGAGTCACATGTGTGACTTTCTGATAGACACATTAAAAAGAAACAAGGGAAAGTAATTTAATAATGTACTGTATTTAACCAAATGAATAAAAACACTATCATCTACACATATAATCAATATAAAAATTATTAATGAGATATTTTACATTCTGTTTGTTTTGAGCTCTCCTCAAAATCTAGTATTTTACATTTACCTCGCATGTCATTTCTAACCAAGGAAAGTCCAAGTGCTAAATGCCACACATAGCACGTGACTCCCATGTCGCACCATGCAGTCCTGGATTCCAAGGTACACCTAGTTCTTTCTTCTTCAATGGCCCTTGCCTCTGGAGTTTCCTGTAGCTCTTTTTAAAAATACACATGCCTAAGTATATTATCCACGGAATATTCTACACGCATATTATAAAGAACTGAGCTTTGTGTTCCCCAAGATTTCTATGTTGAAATCCAGTCCTCCAAGGAGGTCATATAAGGAGGTGAGGTCTTCGAGAGGCCAGAGATCTCCTGTATGAGATTAGTGCCCTTATTAACGGGACTGCAGAAGATTTCTTGACCCTTCCACAGTGTGAGGACAAAGTAAGAAGGTTTCAGTTATGAACCAAAAGCAGGTCCACACCAGACAGCCTGCTGGAAACTTAATCTCGGAATTCCGGCCTTCAGTACTGTGACAAATTAATTTCTTCTCTTCATAAGCTCCTCAGCTTTTAGTGTTTTGCCATCGCACCTGACTGAACTACATATAATGTGCACATATATGTTTGTATGCATATAAATCCGACGCATACAAATAGTAAAGAGAGTAACACTCTGAAAGTTTAGTTCTTTCACAAAGTCTGATGAAGATCAGGTAGTTTCTGTGATATTTGGAAGGAGAAGAAAAATGTGAGGAGTATGAAGAATATCAGGCCAGGCCTGGAAAATACCGCTGGCCTTAACTTAACCGTATGACGCCACCCAGAATCAAGGAAGGGTGATAAACAGCGTCTTCCCAGGTATCCGGCTAGAAAAGACAGTGTAGTGAGCACACGTCACTCTCTCTGCCACCGTTTCCTTTCTTTATCTTCCTGACCTTTGGCTGATGTCCACAGGACAGTGTTAAATATTATATAACAATAATGATAAAGGACACTTAAATCTCATTCCTGAGTGTTACTCCTGATCATATGTCCCCATTTAACAAGATGGTAGATTGGAACTAGAGATCTATACGTTTTATTATACTAAGAAAGGTTTAAAATATCATTTGGTTATGATTTTAATTTATTTAATGACATAAATGGAAATCTATCAAATATCTTTTTAACAACTATGGAAATAACGCCATAATTGTTGGTAAGTTAATACTGTGAATTATATTAGTAGTAATACTTAATGTTGAATTATTTTTCCTTATTCCTAGAATAAAGTCTAATATATTGTGATATATATGTATAGCATCTACAGTATATCATATTTTTGAAACACTAGATTATGTTCACCATTATTTTATTTTAAATTTTCTTCATCAGTGTTCATAAGATTGAGCTATAGTCAATTTTTATTGTTTTTTTGTGTCTTGTAATTTATAAAGTGAATTTTTGAGCTTCTCTTTTTCTAGTTTCTTGGACCATTAAGTTTGTGGTTGGCTGGCTGCCACCAAAGCTGTGCGCCTGCGCACCGCGCACACGGTCACAATTCCTTTCAGGGGCTGAGCACAGTAACGTCCCCTCCACCGCTGGCAGCAGGGACAGCATTTAACAATTCTTATTAAGAATGTCTTTCGTACTTTCATGCACTCTTTCTGGCTCTTGGTGTGCTCTTTTGTCATAGTCATCTCAGTATCCCTGAAACTCTATCAAAACTAAAAAGCAGATTTAAAAATAATTCTATCATTTTCAACGTAGGCCTGAGCAGCACCCAGAGCTGGTCCAAGTCCCTTCCACACTCACAGGGGTACGGTGTGTGCTCTCCGAGCGAGGTAGACCAATGGCGGTAAGAGTTCCGGGACACGTCTCGTCCTTGGAGTTAGTGGGTCAGCGAGTAGGGTCTGCACTCCAGCAGGAGGAGGATGGCAGTGTGATCTGAGGGCTCTCTCTGCTTGTAGCCAGCGAGCATGTGTGAGAAGGTGCAATGACCTCTCAAGTCTGTGGCTTCTGCATGACGTGGCTACCTCACATCTTCTAGAAGGCTTATCTCAGGTCTGCCCAGTGATGTCTTTGTGGCAGGTAGCTGTTATTTCCCAGTTTCTCTCACCATGCTTATTCTGGTAATAGCATCCTTTCCTCTTGTGGTGATATTCTGTCTATCTCTCTGGTCTTATTAGGGCCTCATACCGTTACGGGTCATTTGTCATCCAAACTGGCTTTGCTCTGTGCCCATGTTTAGTCACAACAGTGGGCATGTGATGTAGTTTTCGTTTAACTAACTCCATCAGGAGACCTCTTCACCACACCCCAATGATTACTCCAAAGGGATAGCAGTGATCCAAGCCAGGCCCAGCAGCAGCAGCAGCAGCAGAGTCCCTCCCTGAGTGTTTGTTGAAGGACACTGTGGATGCTTAAATTGTGAAGATGTGATCTTAGACAGTCTTAATGTCCAGGTCCCTGATCACGTGGAGAAAAACCAGTAAAAGGAGTTGTCCCACTGGGAGAAATGGAGAAAGCCCCTAGTAATCAGTTCTTGTAATCATTTCCTGGAGTATCCTAGTTCTTGCTTTCCCTCAGCTATTCGGTTCTTTCTGCAATTCTATAGCTGGCTCAACAAATTTCCCATTGCTCATGCTAGTGTAAATTGAAGTTCCTTCATTTTAAATAAGAATAGTGAATATGGAGAGATACACAGACCTATATCAATCAGCTCATGGAAATCCAACTCTTCAAGTGAGGTTTTTTTCCTGATTTGGAGGACTTGGACAGTATTTTCCATCTACACTTATTGAATAACCTCATTGCAAAAGACATCAGAGTCGCAGATAGTTCTTAGACCTTGAACTTTCTCCTCCTGTCAGTTTTCTTTCTTCCTTAAACTCATTTCTTATTATTTTCTTTCTCTTTCTCAAATATGTACAGATTATCCTCAAAACACTGAACTCGGGAAATAGTGAAGACATTCAATGTTCATGATAAGAATATCATGAGATTTGATTCCAAAACACACAAGTGATGGAACACCACTACCTTACGAGTGTTATTTCAGAAAAATGGGTAAATGTCTAGTGACTTCATCAATTAATTTCGGGCCTTGGATGAGTCACAAGCAATTATGTGAGAGCCCAGTGGGATCCAGACATACTGTCCCCATCGCACGCTGAACTCCGGGGCAATCATTGCTCTACAATGCAGAGCAGTAATTTACCAACCTTCTCCAAGATCCTTTGACTTCCATTTCAGGTTTTCAAAAAATATTCCATTATTTTAGCAGCTAGAAATTCTCCTTTGTACTTGTTAAAAGGCACAAGTGTACCGTGAAGTGATAAAATTTGGTCACACTCTAAAGTACTGTGTTCTTGAGCAAAACTAGCTTTTTCCCAAAAAACTGATGAAACAATGAAGATGTTTCAGTCTATGGTTGTTTGGTTCCTTCGTTTCTGGACCTGTGGTGAGGCGGAGCATCATGGCAGAATGGTGTGTGGGAGAGAGAGACAGAGAGGACCAGGAAGAGAGAAAGAAGCTTGGACAAGAGCACAGGCTTCCAGATCACGCCCCCAGTGATCCACCCTCTTCCTCCAGCCTGGCCCCGCCTCCTGCAGCAAGGTGAATCCACTGCCCAGCACACCGCCCCCATGACCTGTTCATCTCCCGAAAGCCCCACCTCTGAGCACATGAACTTTCGGGGGCGGGGGAACACTGTAGATCAAACCACCACAACAGTCTTCCACTGAGCAGAGCTCCTCTACCTGCTGCCTCTGGACACATCAAGGAGTCTGTCAGGGGCCTTGCTGGGTGCTTAGGGGGTACAATTTCCAGTTGTCTGCAAGGGTCTTTGATGCATCTGCCAGCCCTTCTGTGGTAATGCTAATTGTGAAATGCTAACATGGAGAGCTTATAATGGGTGCTCCAGATGAGATGCTAAGTAACTCACTGGCAGAGTAACTGGCACATTGTAGGCTATTAATATAGGTTTGTTACTGCTACTATTTATAGCCCTACAAACTGGTTATCAGAACCTGGTATTACTATGATTATTTCCACTTCATGGTTAAGGAAACTGAGGCACAGAGAGCTACATCACTTGCCCAAGGTCACGGACCTCAATAACAGGCAGCAATGCAACTCGATCCATACTGTTGGACAGCAATATTTATCCAGGTTCTCAAGCACTACAAAACGAACTTGCTAACCGCACATACACTAATCAGTCCCTTTTGCAATGAACAGCTCTCGGATTCAGAACGGCGCAAGTTGTACTTCAGGCAGGTTTTACTTTGGAATTCATTGCCCTTTAAAATTCAGCTGCCTTGATGATACAAGGGAAAAGTCACAAAGACTTATATTTCTTCTAGAGATTTTCGTTTTGAAAGAGGCCACCAAAATATGTGTCCTTAGGGAGAACAACGAGATTTTAATTCTAGTTGCTAAGGAGCTGAGTTTTTGTTTTCAGTCATAATGTATCACTTCATCCTGCCTATTTAGGTGTACTTTGTGCACCCTTTGGCAGCACATATACTGTTTAGTTATATTTTCTTCAGTATTTCTCTGTCAGCAGTACATCATATTTTCTCTGGTAAAGCTAGACCACACCAGGGACTGAACAACAGTAAAGGTTTGCGAGTGCACAGGGGTTATCTAAATACATGATCAATACTGAAATTTTTTAAAAACTTATTACAGTAGAAGACACCTTGCCGAGAAGGGTGGGATAAGTGTGTTTGAAGTGAGTGTAAGTATTGTGAGTATTCTGAGGGAGATTAATGGCGGTGCATTTTCTACCAAAATAAGTATTTTTATTTAAAAGGCATCGTATTGTTGATCACTCTCACTGATCACCCATTTATGGCAATTTCCATTAAATAAAAACATGACCCTGTTATTGTCATCCACCTTATTCGTGGGATATGGCCTGCGCGACTTCTGGCTCTTCCACAAAGTCAAAATGACCATGAAAGTGAAACGCTGTGAATCCACTCGGGACGGGGAGGCAGCCACAACAGCGCAACCCAGAGACTCAAGAGAGACTTCCAGACTGCTTTGGAAGGTGGTGAGAGCGATGGGATGAGTGTGTTCAAGGCGAGAGGGAGCAATTTGAGGGGGATCGATGGCAGTGTGCCATTTACTGCACTACAGTTTTTAAATATTTAATGCATCGTATTTTCCGATCACACTTCGTTCTATAGTACGAATGATCAATGACAGCATGAGAGCCTCAGCCCTGATCATGTCACGCATCTCCTTCAAGGTGTTCCGAAGCAGCTCCATCTGCTGCTCAGGATTTCTCTGTAATGTAAGGGCTCCTCCGAGATGCTGGAGGGAGAAGAGCCGGCTGAGGCCTCGCCCGGCCTCCCACTGAGCTGAGTCTTCCCGGAGCCCCCAGCCCTGGACGGCCGGGTCCCTGGGGGCGGTCAGGGGACACCCGCAATCCCGGCGGCCGGGTGCCAAAGCCCGGGGCAGGCGGCACGCAGATGTCGCCCCTGGAAGGCGCGGCACCCTGGGCCCCGCCACCGGGCACCGTAGAGGGCTCCAGGGCCGTCCAGCCCGGACGCGCGTCTCCAAGCCCGCGTCGCTCCAAGACGGCGGCTCCCCGCAGGGACCGCGGCTGGCGGCTGCGGCGCGGGAGGACCCTGCGTCCGTCCGGTGGCCTTCCCCGCTCCTCCCGCCTCCCGCCCCAGAAATGATTCCGGAGCCCCCTCGGTGGGTTCTTTTGTTTCTTTGTTTTAATGACAGTTCCCAGCCCTTGGGCATGTCATGCGCAATTAATTCCCTGGCTCCCTGGAAGGCAGCTGGGTGAAAAAAAATTTTCTGCATCATCCTTTTGGGCATAATTGTTGACGATGTGACGTCAGCGGACTGATTCTGCTGTGTTGAGTGAGGAGGGGAGAGGGGGAGAGAGAGAGGGCGGGAGGGCAGGGGAGGCAGACAGATGTGCGCAGAGGCCACTGACATTTGGGGATTTGGAATCCGGGGCAGAAGCAGACGGGAAGGGGGGCGGACGGGTGTGCTGCCAGGACTTCAGGCTGCACCGGATTATTGAGAAGTTTTTCTTCAAAAGCGAACCCCCGCGGCGACCGCTTCTGCGCCGGGTGCCAGCCGGGGCCCGCGGGGGGCCGAGACCCGGCCGAGCGCTCCAGGTGGGCAGGCGCGCGCCGGGCATTGTGTCGGAGGCCGGGCTGCCATGTGACGCGGGCCAGCGCGAAGGGATTGGCCGGGGCCGCGCAGGCGGTGCAGCCGGCCGGCATCTTCCCGGGAGCCCGGAGGTGCGGCCGCGGGAGCAGCATCCACGGCCCGGCTCTCGGGGTAACCTTGTCTCCTTCGGCCTTCGCAGCGGCAGGCGGGGCGAGGACCTAGCCCGGACCTGGAAGCGTACCCTCCTGCGCCTTTCCAGACTCCTCGGAAATTGAGGAATGCAATTCCGCCACCATGATGGAAGGTAGGATGCTCGCTGTGTGGTCGGCTGGCTGCAGGCAAGGTCTGGGCGGAGCGGCCTGGGAGCCGTCTGCAGCCGGCCTCGGGGCTCGCTCAGCCGTGCCGAACCTGGTGGCCGGGGCTCTGCACGCGAAATGCTGCTGCTCGCTTCGAGCCGAGCAGGGCTCGGGCTAATGGAACCGAACCCGAGGCTTGGGCCCGGCTCGGAACCAAGCAGAGCTCCCAGCTGCTTTGAGGGAGCAAAGCCCTGAAGTGTGTAGGAGGGTGAGACGGAGCCAGGAGAATGCTTGCCGAGCAAGGAAGTTGGGAGCGAAGGTAAGGTTTTCTGTGCCCGGTTCCTGGAACTACGCTAATTAAACATTTACAATGCAAACTTGTTTTCCGAAATTGACGGGAGACAGAGGAGGTCACTGACAGAGTTATCATGCTGTCCTTTGCAGCCAACTGTTCAAACATTTTTAAAATTCTTTTAAGATATTTTTATCTCTGCAATTTGCATTCTATTATTGGAGTCAAGGACACAGTTTCTTCTGAAACTGTATTTCAGGAGAATGTCATTGCAACAGGATGAGAATAGATGGAAAATGTTTGGGCCTGTTGGCTTCTGAATCAAGATCCTCTCACGTTAAAAAAAAAAATCTCTGTGTGAGTGTGTGTGTGTGTGTGTGTGTGTGTGTGTGTGTGTGTTTCCTAAATGTTTTCTCCATGCAGTGGTTCTTAGCCAAGCATCAAATGATTACTAGCTGGTCATCTTTTTGCATTTCCTATTAAGTGTAAGAGGAACTTTCCCCAGAGAGATGCTGTTTGAGCCATACATTATTCTGCTAAATTCCCCTCCTCAGCCTGAGATAGTGACAGCCAAGATTGCTCAGAAAAGCAGCAAGCTGATCAGAAAAGAGGCAGTAGCTCTGCACTGGCTTTGGTTTTCTGTTTTCACACTACAGGATGGTGCAAAACTCCTGGCCTCCCCAAGATGACAGGCAGAAATTTGTCCCCAGCCTGGATTTTACAACGCAGAATTGAGTGCATAATGGGTCTCAAATCGGCCATGAAAATGGCCGAGAGGCCACCTCTCAAGCCAAGGTCTGTCCTACCGATTTCTAACCTTCCTCAGAAATTTATCAAAATGGACTAGGGGAGGTTGGTTCCAAACACAGCCGTGCAGCTCAGACTTCTGTATCAGAAATGAATTCCTCTTTTGCTCTCTCTGTCATTGTGTCAAACACTGTTAATGTGATTTGAGGAGGTGAAGAATTCTGGAGTCAAAGCCCATAGATTTCGGAAAATAGCCTTCAAAGCAAGATTGGGCATCATTTTGTTATGGAGCCTGGTCTTGTTTGCAGAAGGATCTCAAGCCAGTTCTTTAAATACAGGCCTAAATAAACTGAGGTTGCTACCGCTCTAAGATTCAATCATTTTTCATCAATTCAAAATGAATTTAATCTTTGAATAACAAGGCAAGACAAATAGACAGTCATTTATGGACTTTTCAATTAAAGGCTCATGTGGATCATCCTCTTCAGAAAAAATATCATGTCTGTAGTAGTGCTGCATTTCTCCAGCTAACTGGCATGCAACCTTTCTTACAAATGCACCTGCCCACACTCGGACTAGACTCTGATCTTACTCAGGGACTTGGAAGGTCTATCTTTCTCCTTCTGGCCTTGCAAAGGTAGCAAAATTTATCGATGCTCATGAATAACCCTCCTGGTAATATGGTCCATCGTGCCACCCCAGAAGGCCAGTGTGGAGCCCTGTCATGAGCCTCTCTAAGCTGCTAACCTGAACCAAGGACTGTATCAAAGACTCATGCTGGCGCTGGATAGCACTACTGCTGGGGTTGCCAAATTTGTCTAATGAAGGATGTTATCTTAGCACTCCCAGAAATTAAAGGTGACACTGCAGATATAGCTGGCTTCTATTGGACCCTTCAGGAGAAACTGGACAGGTGTTTTCACTGGTTTACAAATTTAAGTGCACCAAATAATGTTTTTCTACCCATAGTTCCTACTTACATGCTTTTCAAGTCTTGTTATCCAAATGGCTTGGTGGCTTTGGAAAAGCAGGTCGGATCCTTAACCAGAAACCAGCTTGGCTGCACATGACTTTCCACTCACTTGTCATCTTTCGGGCAATGTTTGCTCATGTTTCTGATTTTGCATCCTGGAATTTCACCTCTGAATTGCTCTTCCTCTGGAGATGCAGTGTGGCAGTTACCATCTCCACTAACTCCTCACCTGGAGAGAAAGCCAGGCTGCAATATCAGTCACAGTGACATTGGAAAGACAGGAGGCCCCTAGCAGACATCCTAAAAACGCCATCACGGCAGCCCTCTGCTCAAGCATCCCTGACCATCTATCTGGACAGTTAAAATGGGGTGCTGTCCCAACTAGTACAGGACTCTTGGTCACACACATACATGTGTCACATGGGTGGACAATCATCCACACAAACATCCTAGGGAAGGAGAGAACAAGCATGTGCCTCTGTGTGTGTGTGTGTGTGTGTGTGTGTGTGTGTGAGTGTGTTCATTTCCACATTGCTGAAGCGTTTCCACCTGCTGCTTGGAAGAGCAAGGCCATGACGGTTTTCCAAAGCCTCTTCTCTACTTCGTGTGGAAAAAAAGGAAACAAATATTCAACAGAATGGCTCACGGTTTGATTGTGTATTCTCATTCCTCTAGAACAGGATATAGACTCCACTCTGCCGGTGCCTATTGGAAACTCTGGTCCCAGCGAAGGAATGTTCCTGCCTCCCCAGAGAGTCCAATGTCATGAAAGGCAGCTTACTAATTCTGGCGGGATCATAAGCAGGGGATCGGTAGTTTGTGTCTCCATGCTTCTATCTCAACGATTTTTTTTAAGTGTATATTTTAAGGGATTTTTTTTAAGGGATTTGATTGGTTCTTCGTGCCTTCTTTATTTTTTGGCGGTGGTTGGTTTTGGGTTGTTTCTCTCCAGTGCAGTGGCTCTTGGTTGGGATGAGTGTGAAGACAAAGGTGAGCACAGGGAAGCGTCTACCCGGAGGAGTGTCCCTACCTGCGCTCAGTGCAGTCCGTGTGGCTGGGCAACTGATTAAGAGCTATTTTTTCACGTGTAATTATCAAAGTTTGAAAATGGTGTTTTTAAAGCTACTTTTCCTGAGGCAATTGAGTCTAAGTCAGGGTTTTTAGGGTATCTGCTCTCGTGTGAGGCTGCCTTGTCCTGCAGAACTGGCAAGAAGGGATTTGTGTTTTCAGTTCATGCTCTGAGGTGCTATATTAATGAAAGATGGTTTTCTGGGTGCCAATGGCTTCGTTCTGCAAACAACCTTGTTGATGAACGTATTTTTGAGGGTTTAATTACTATTTAAAGTAATAGAACAAATGTTACTAATTTATTACTTACAACTCACAAATAAGTTTATTCTATCTATAGTAATTTAGCAGTCCCTTTTCTACATCTCAAAAACAAAAATAATACATAATGGCAGAAAAATGTTGGAACGGAATTTGAACCCAAGTCCATTTAACAAGACTCGTCTGTTTGACCTTTTAAGGATTTTTTACTTTTACTTTGTATCAGGACAGGCCTGTTAGCTAAACTGAAAAATAGACCTTCACTTTTAGGTTGCATATTTTGTTTCTTTTTATTTTAAATGTGAATACTCACAGAACCATATTATTCAATTCCTTAGTAGTTCTTTATATGTCGAAAATCAATACTTGATGACATTGCAGAATTTGAGAATAACTGAACCGTTATTTCAATAAAACTTATAAGGAAAAAAGGCTTTTATTCCTATGTAGAAATAGGATTTTATAATATTTGGAAAGTTCTTTGATGTGATTTAAAAAATGGAACAAAAGATCTTGAAGTAGGGGTGGGCATGTTGGTGCACGCCTATAATCCCAGTACATGGAGGCTGAGTCGGAGGATCCCCACCAGGGTTCCCTAACCATAACCCAAGGCCAGCCTGGGCTACAAAGCCAGACCCTGTCTCAAAAAAAAAAAAAAAATCTTGACATGGGAGCTCTTCATTTCATAGTTAGTTAAGAAATTTTAAGGAGAATGCTTCCAACTCTACCAATTCCCTTCCCTTAAAAGGTGGTTGCTTTAGAAAATCTAAGCATGAAAATGAGATTCTTTTGTTATTTATTAGTACATGTTTGTAGTACATTGCTCGTGTGGAGTTGGCACATATACATAACACACCTAATTCCTTTTTTCATCCCTTTTCCCTCCTTTCTCTCCCCGCCTCCATCTCTTATATAATTTCTATCCTCCCTCCTGTCTGTGTTAGAAAGAGACTCTTTAGATGTGTAAATTCCCACCCAATTCCAAAGCTCAATCTCTAAAAAGAATACATAGTCTTTAAAAAAAGACCATCCTAGAAAATCCTAAACAGGTCTTTTTTTGGGGGGTGGGGTAGGATATGGTCCTCACATAAACTATCTATTGTCAAATAAGTCACAGGAAGCCATCAATTCACAATTTTATGTTCCTGAAACTTTCTTTGTGAGTTGGTTCCTTGGAACATGTTTTCTCAAAGGAATAATGATATAAATGCTAGCTAAAAATCTCATACTAATCCACCAAAGGCTGTTACCCAGTATCTAGCTGAAATAACTAAATGTTGGCTCAGACAATGTGTAAAGAACAGTATGGTTATTCACTGGAAGAAAAGGATGGTATTAAATGTGTTTTTAATTTCAAATATTATTGCTGTTTGATATTGCTGTGAAGACTTCCAGCATGTTTATCTAAGGTAATTATGAACAAAAAAGTTTAATTAGAGGAAATGAGAAGCTGGAAAAAAAAATGTGAATATACTTTCAGAAAAAATTTTAGATATTTTCAAAAGTTTTAGAGACTCACGACACTGGATTTTTCCATTACATTCAATTTTACTTCCATTCTCATGGCTTACCTTTTCTTAATTTAACGTTATCGTATGAACTGCTATTAAATTTTGAATGAGGTCCTTCTGTTTACGGGGTGAGTATAAAGAATTGGAGAGAGAAAGGAGATAATGGATTTGGGCTTGTGTGCCTGAAAACGTCCCTGAGCAGGAATTAGCTGAATAAGGAGGTGCTCATAGATAGAAGGGAATGGGGAGTTGGTGTTTGGCAAGGGTACTGGGTCGAACCACTTTGTGTCTTGGCCACCAAATGCATCTGTGGGCACAGAGTGGCTCCTCACCAGAGGGAGAGCTGGAGTACTTTAAACGTGGAGCGGGATAAATCCCTGTTCCTGGAGTTCACATGTCAGTTAACTGGATCTATCAAATATTAGAAAGATATTTGGCATCTAAATTTAAATTCCTTCTATCACATTACTGCCTTGTTAAGAAACTTCAGTTTCTTCCCATTTCTCTTAAAATCCGTAACCTAAATGAGCCTGTGTGCTCTGGCCTGCTGTCTTCTTCGAGCTGATCCGGCGCCTCCCTAGCGCTCATGGCCTCCGGTCTCCTGGTGCTTCGGAAGAACTCTTTCCTACCTCGGAGCTCTCGCTTGGCTAAAACGCTCTTTCCCCAGCTCAGAGAGCGACTAGTTCTCTTCCCATTCTAGCCAAATCGCCACCTGTCCAGGAGGCCTTGCTTGTTCTCATTATCCCACGCACACACCCTGGTTCTTGAGTCCGCAGGGCTGTGTGTGCACACTGTGATCATGGGACTACGCGATGGGTTAGCACCGAGAGGGCAGGCATCTGGTCTACCCTCTTCACAACTGCGCCTTCAGCGCATAGTAGAAGGCTGACACATTTGTATGGGAATAAATAAGCAAAATTAGATAAAAATAACCCAGATAACTATGTACCGCGTGTTGTTAGGTATCGTTTTGGGCATTATGGTAGATACGAGAAATAAACATTCACATGTGCATTCCCACTGGAGAAACAAAGTGTAGAAGCATGACACAGGAAATCAGAATGCCTAGTGAGATGCCAAGCTGCGCTATAGACAGCACACCCTAAAACACGAGGGCAAAGAGATTTCTCCTTTGAATGTGTGTGTATCTGAGCTTGAGTTGTTTCGGTGGTCACTGCCAAGGAAACGGTTTTATAGTGGAGAGAGACATGTTATGGCCCAGCTATGGAAAGACTTTGGGAGTCGGTTTCATCAACATCTGTGTGTGTTTTTCTTTCCTCCCTCCTCTCACTTTCTTGTATTTTTGTCTTTCTTTCCCTGTTTTTCACACCCTTCCATCCCACCTTCACTTCCTGGGTTATTTGTCCTTTTCTCTGCTTTATGACCAAGACTGAAAATGGTGACTGCTAGAGTACTGGTATTTGACTTGGAATCTGGGAAAGTATTTTTTAAAAGATAATGAACAAATGCAGATGCACATAAGGTCGTGTGATGTATTTGTGTGAGCCACGGCAGTCACAGCGTGTGAGATTTTTCTCACAGCGTGTGTGAGTTGTGAAGATAATCTGTCAATCTTACAAGCTCCATGCGTTTGCTAAATTTGCACAGTTTAAGGTTTTTGGGAGAAAGAACAAAGACCCAGAAGTCAGACTTGGTGTCGCGTCTGCATATCGCTTCTGTTTGGCGGTATGCCTTGAGAAATTTACTTTCATTCCAAGACTGTTCCTCGCAAACGAAATGAGTTTTCTGATCTAACACACTCCTGGAACTTCCAGCTCTACAAGTGCATGACATTTTGTGAGGGATTTGATTCCCCACATCTGTTCCCTCCAAACTTTGAATTCCAAGAACTGACTCCTCTCCCTAACCTTGCCTTACAGTGTACATGCGCCTGGCATGCAAACATTTCAGGCTCATTACAGTCTTCTTTTATTGGTTTCCTCGTCCTCCATTATTGTTTTGTAAATACACTGCAAGTCAGTTTCGCATCAGTTTTGTATTGGATGATGAAGGATGCATTTATACAGCCTCCTTCTGTAATAGTACAGCACTCTTCTTTATACATCAGAAATTACAGGTCAAATGCATACCAGGTGTCAGGCCCCGTTCTGGGTGCTGTAACTCAACAGTGAACAAAACAAACAGAAATTCCTGCCTGTATTGCACTTCCTATGAGGTACAACAAAGAGACGATTTTAAAACATAAAATATAGAGTGCATCCAATGGGGATAAGTACTCTGGAGAAGAATAGAGCGGAGTGGGTGATGGAAGACCTCAAGGGGGAAATATCTGGGCAAAGACTTAAGGGAGGGGAGGAAGTGAGCAGCTGCATAATTATTATTTAGCAAGAAGCAGGGAAAAGCAATTGCAAGACTCAGAATGGAGCTATGTTGGGCACAGGGGCAAAATAGGAAGGATGCGAATGATTAGAGAGTAGGGGAGTGATGGGGAGAGGAACTCGGAGAGACAGCATGCAGATTAACACCTAAGAGTCTATTTCAGTCATAGAAAAGCCAGTTTGCTTTTGCAGAAGTCTGTCAACATTAGGCTGTGTGGTCTGTATATCATGTCGGATAACAGTTGGACATTCAGAAGATGGATTCTCATCCTGATTCTGTGAATGTCTGAAGATGGTACCTCTCAGACTCATTCTTCCCACGTGTTTAAGAACATGGATGAATGTCTTGTCCATGTCTTAGCTCATGGTTCCAGCTCCAAAGATAAGCCAAAAGCCGTGCTACAACTCTGGGCTTGAAATTTCCATACAAGACGTGGTATCCCCACGATAAGGGTGATTTCAAATCAGAATTATGCATCAACTTGCAAGGGTGGGGGCCACACACCGAAGACCTTCATTTATATTTCTTCTTTATGTCCACTTCTAGTGTGCATCAGAACTATTGTTTTTATTGTTTTAGGATTTTTAAAAAGGTAACAGAGTGATCCATATTACGTATCTTTAAAAATCAGTAGAAGAAGGAATATAGTGTACTCACTTAAGACGTAGTCATAAGATTATGTGACACTTGTACGTGCTTTAAAGGGTTTAAAAGTACTTTATTAATTGAACAGGTAGATTTGGGGGTTTTGTCTTTAGTCTCATGAACTATGCCAGGCACTGAAAAGGACAGTAAAAAAACAAAGTAAAATGAAAAGGCCACCGTCCATGTCCTCACAGCGTAGAATCTAGTACAGTACTTTATGTGACACCACGTACAGTAATGCCTTGGTTCACAAACAGAAGAGTTCAGCAGAATTTTGTTTCTGTTCACAAACTCCAAATTGGGTGATGAACACAACTGTGGCCATCTTCCCTGCGCGAACACGAATTCTGCTGTCTTCTCTCGGACTGTGGGATGAATTAAGTTCTTGGACCGAGGTACCACTACTTAAGTACATATTTTACCCTTGCTGTATTGCTATGTGGGAGAAACATACATGTTACTCTCCTTATTTATTTGTTTTTTGTTTTGTTTTTTTGGTGCTGGGGATCGAACTCAGGGCCTGGTGTTTGCAAGGCAAGCGCTCTAACCGCTGAGCTAAGTCCACAGCCCAACTATCCTTATTTAAATAGGAGGAAACTGGGGCTTAATGAAGTTAAGTGACTTGCTCAAAGAGACCAAGTGAAAAGTGGCAGAACCAATATTTGCTAGCCAGGCAGGAGCCCTAATCCGGTGCTCTTTGTTTGGCAATGGTGTCCCTGGAAAGTCTTCTCTTACCTGAAATTGTTTGGCTGGGTCTCTGGCTGACAAGCTAACAGCAGACGACCTAGACGTGACATGGTGTTTCCTCCTGACTAAGCAGGCTGATGTTCTTATCAGATCTTGCCCCTTCCAGCCAGGTGATGCCTTGAAGAACAGAAGCGTCGGATCCCGGCGGGCTCCTTGCAGGACGCTCGTTGTTCCCTGGGAGTCTCTGATGAGAGGGATGGCATGGTAATGTCACTAGTCCTGCGGCTCGCAACTTTCACAGCTTACGTTCTACAAAGCATTTCTCAAAAAGCCTGGCTTCCACTGTGAACAAAAGCCTTTTTTCTCCCCGAGAAGGACAATTCATTGTTCTCTGACACTCTGTGAAAGCCTCAGCCATGATCGTGAACACAAGATAGCATGCGCCATCATTTGAAGATCAGCCAAAGGGGTCCAGCCTCATTTTATAGTTGAGGGAACTAAGGCCAAAGGAAAGAGCTCACCCAAGGATTTTTATTCTCTCTGGGAGAGAACAAGCCCAAGTTTATTTTAGTAATGATTCCAAAAATGTGAACAGACAAAGACTTGGAACCCATGATGCCTTTCACGTTCAGAGGTGCTGAGGCTGGTTGGGTGATTGCCAAAAGACACACAAATGAATGTGTCCCCAGAGTCATGGCTCTGCTGAGCGCACATACAATGCGACCATTTATAGCTCTCTCCTCTGCTCTCATGGCCCTCGCATCTGCCCAAGTCAGCCCAGTGTGGTGGGAAGCACCAGACCTTGCAGAGGGGGTTCTCCCTCCTCACTAGCCGTATGACTTGGAGAAAGTTCTGGAACCACTTTGGCCTCAGCGTCCCCTTTGTCAGGTAGGAGTAATGCTGATTCCCACCTCAGGGAGTCATCATGAAATTCAAATGAGGTAATAAATTTGAAGACGTGTGAAAGAGCATGGCGCAAATGCCATTTATTTTCTTACCTGTTTCTCTCTTGGTTTGTGGTCACTTGTTGACGTCTTAGTGTTCAGAGGCTGGACGTCGTGGCTTGCTAGTTTGTTTTTCATGTAGATTATTGCCGCAGCTCTTCCATAGATAAGCCCTGCAGATTTCTCTCTTCACTGTACTGTTAATTCATTAGCATCTTCCATCATCCTTTATTCCCAGCATCCGTGTGCTGCGCCACACTTCTCGACCAGGAATGGCATCACGAATCTGTCACAGCAGCTATCTCGACATCACACTGCCGGTCACCTCTGCGAACTGATTAGAGTTGCCACGTGTGATGATATTATATCACTTTGCTTTTCCTACAATGGGCAGTTTCCCAAATTTAAAATACAGTGAATAAAATTAGAATATAGTTGCTCTAACTGTGCATCCACTCTTACAAACACGCTTAGTGAATCACTTAATATAACGTGTGAAAAATTGCTCACACACTAGCTGTTATAATGTTGGTAGGAAGTGGACTCTAATGCTAGAGCAGGTAGTTTTCCTGTGCAATTAGCTCTAACTGTCAAGTTTCTCTTGCTGTCCTTGTGTCCCTAATTTGAAGAATTGTGTCTAGCAGACAGCCAGACTGGAGTTAGTGTTTGGATCCCTTCCTGTCCCACATCAGAGTGTCCTCAAGCGCTGTTGCTCACCCTTCCTAGTAGCTCTGGACTCTTCACTTCTTTCCTCCCACTGCTAACACATCTGACCAGACTTTGCTGTTCCTACCTTCCAGTTTGTCCCCTAACAGCCACAGAGATGAGGGTCTTCATCAGCCTTTGAGATGCAGTCACACACTCAAGTGTGCTCAGATGGTCACACACAGGCTGCACTGTGCCCTAACCTCTCACTGTCCTGACTGGACGGAACTCCTTGCTGTTCTCTTTGTATTGTGCATGCTATTCCTTCCCTTCTGCAGATGGTAATAGTCAGTTCTCATTGTTCAAGGTCAAAAACAGCGTCCTCTTCAACCAAGTCTTCCCATACTCAGCAGGTTGAGTGTGAGACACCCCTTTCCCCAGGCACGCGTAGCCCGTAGTGCTCAGCTCCTGAGGCCACGTAGCAGAAGAGCGGAGAGCACTGGTTTTGGAGAAGTCAGGCCCACCTAGGTTAATCTCCGTATGTGTGACCTTGGGGACCTAGTGAAACTGTTTCCTCAGTATGAAAATGAAAGCCATGATGACAGTCTCTTTCTCATGGGTAATTTAACACGTTAGGTTGTAAGAATTAAATCAGAAAGTGCCCTTTCAGCACCCAGAGTTCTCCAGAGAAACAGAGCTGAACCAATTGGAGATATTTCTATGGTGGTTGTGGTGGGAATTTTCAGGAATTGGCTTACACATTTGTGTAAGATTGGTGTGAAAAGTCCCTAAAAGTCCTGAATCTGTAGGGCAGGACAGCCAGGCAGGCTGGCAAGTGAGGCAGAGGTTGATATTCAGTCTTAATTCCCAACAGATCTCAGGTGCTATTTTTTGTGAGGGTCATTGCTGTCTCATGCCTGCTTTGTTTGACTTGTTTTGACATTTCCCAATCTGTGACAGGATAATCTGTGCTCGATAAATATGCAGTGAATGAATGAATCCCAGGTAGGGATCGCAGGCTTTCGGAAACATAATCAAGACACCTAGCCTATGGTTACCATGAGAACTGCCTAAGTGAGTAGGGGTAACCCATTTTGGAGAGTGTTTGGTTTATAGCAGAGGGGAATTAAGTGCTACCCTGGTGGGCTGTCGAGGCTCCCAGTGACTGCAGGTGCCAGGCAGTCCAGGGCCTGCGCTCTCTGCCTGCACAGCGCCCGCCTGCTGTGTGGGAGCTCCTTGGCTGGGAGCCACTCTCTCCTCCAGAAGCAGCAGTTAGTTCATCTAATATCTCACACATGTTTGCCTGACCCTTTTAATCACTTTCATCTGATTTTCAGAGTCAGGTTTCTTTGGAGAAAAGTTCAAAAACTGGAAGATTCAAAGAAGAAATTGAAATACCACTAACCCCAACTGCTCTAATTTGTTGAGTGTGGTACATGGAGTTGGAAACAGATGATCTGAAGTTCCTTAATTCCCAGCCATCACATCTGTAAAGTGGCTAAAATAATACCCACCACCTGAGATTGTCAGGAAACTAAAATAAGATGGTGGGCAGTCTGACCATCCTCAGGCCAGACCCGGCACAGGAAGCACTCAGTGTATATCAGCTCTTAATTGCTTTATGGTCAAAATATATACCTATGTCAACAATTTATAAGTACATATACACACATATCGTATGCATACACGTAAGATTTTTTACTTTGCATTAGATCATAGGCAGTGTCTCCATTTGGTAAGAGCACAGATTATGGAAATTTAAACCCTGATCTCTCTGCCCTAACCAGCTGTGAACTTATTCAAATTATCTAACTCCTTGATGCCTCAATTTCTTCTTCTGTATGAGATAAACTCTACCTGAAAAGGTTATTATGAGAATATTAATTCCATCTATAATATGTATTGCCATTATTGTTACATTTTATGTTCTATACATTGTATAAGATATATAGAGAGAAGAGTATTTCTTACACAATTGTGAAATGTTCGTTATCATTATCAGAATCATGAAATGGTCTCCAAGAACATTATTTTTATTGGTTGCATAGGTGTTTTTTGTATGATAATTTATTATTTCCTTGTGGTCATATGTTTCTACCATTGTGTGGAGCTTCACTTGTGTCTTGAGTTAGAATTGCTTATATTAATGGCCACATGGTATGACGTGAATTTTGACTCTTGTTTAATAAGCTACCCTGGTAAAATGGTGAGAACTCGCTGTTGAGGTGTAGCTTTGGCATTGCACCCAGCAAAGGTGACTTTGGACAAGCATTAACATTGCAAAGAGAAAGCAAGGTGGTTGAGGAAGAAATTGATTTTAATTTAAAAACTTCTAATGTCTCCAGACATCATTGCTTGTTAGTTGTGAGATAAGGCCAGGAATATGGTGGGTGGGTGGGGACTGGTGTGTGACGTCCTCTCTTGTCAGATGGCTGTGTGCCCTGGGTGAGCCACCACTTCTTTATTGTCCCATCTGTAAACTGGTAAATGACACAAGCTTTCCTGACACTCACACTGGCTTGTAATAAACATCTAAGCACAAAATATGTGGAGAAGTATTTTGAAAGCTATAAAATTGTTATTTAAATTGGGACTTTATGATCCTCAGTAGTTTGGAAACTCTGCTGTCAACAGAAGGTTTGGTTAGATGACTCTGAAAGCAGGAACCAGCTTTAAGGATCTACACTGGACCCTCGCTCCAGGCATTGGCTTTCCCCATACCCACAGGCGATTTCTGTTATTTCTGGAGACCAGGAAATGAGCACTTTTCCTAATTTGGTGAATTATTTATTAGAATGGGGACAGCTATATGTATTTTAAACTGGATAAAAATATTGTTACTAATAAGGACTATGTATTGGGACAATTTCAAACACAGTCAAAGTGTATTCAGTTGAAATCTCTCTTGGCCCAGTTACAAAACCAACTATAGTTCTGTGTTCAACTTCAGATTATAGATAGAGAGGACTCAATCTAGTCCTCTCACTCTAAATGGCCAGTTAAGTTATTTAAGCTGGATGTCTTCTCCTGAGTTTTCTCCTGTCTTCTGATTCATGGCAACACAGCTCGGGTTGGTTCACTGAAGAACGGAGCTTGTCACAGTCATGGTCAAAGTTGACTTAGATACGGAGGAAATGGTTCTGTGACAGTAACACACCACGCTGTACCGGCAGCCTGTGTGTGAGGCACGTGCAGGAAGCAGGGAGAACTTCTCTCATGGAGCCCGCGTTCTAGCAGGAGGAGATAAGATTCACCGACCAAACGAATAAGTAGGTTGATTTCAGAGAGTGGCAAACTCAGAATCATGTGGGTAACAGGAAGAGTAGAGTGACAAAGACTACTTCAGGAGGCGGGACCTTCCTGAGTGTTTGAACTGAGACGTCACCGGGTCACGGCATGTGAAGGTCCAGGGACGGAACATTTCAGGAGTGACCACGGTGCGGGTAATTGGCCCAGGACTTGACAGGGATCAGATGCCAAGTCGGTATGGCTGGAGACCACCAAGGAGGGGAGAGACGGGAGAGAAGCAGGACGAGGTCCAGGGCCCTCCGGGCTTTGCGAGTGCCGGGGATGGATCTGGAGGTCATTCTGAGGCAATGGAAAGCCACTGGCAGAGTCTAAAAAGGTCAAGATCTCATTTGCATCTTATATTACTTCGGAAATTGATGAATGCCAGACGCTACAGATGGGATTCTGGCTGTTTTGGGGGGGTTTTCATTTTTTTGTTTTTGAGTGGGTGTTGTCTTGAATCTGTGTATGATAATAAATACTCTGATTTTATTTAAATTTTATGCTTATTTGTGAAGGCTGATGGACAGTAGAAGGAATGGGCCTTTCTGTCCTCCCCACCCAAGCCACCCAACGACACCATCACAGAGGAGATCCAAGGGATCAGAGACCTAGCTCAGCCAGTGAACAAACTCTTTTCCCAGTCCAAACGGCTCTGGCATTAGGTGTTTTCAGACGCGTGTTGACAGGTGGAAAAAATGAGGGTATTAGAGATCCAAGTATATCATGTGTTTTTATTCATGTAGTTGTCTTTAAGAGCACTGAAGGGCTACAATTCTTTGATAGTCATTTCGATGATGAATGCATTATTTTATTGGGCTGGCGTTGGTCACAGGGCATGTGCTCTCTAGGCCAGATCAGAAAGGTGGGAGGCCTCACCTGGTCCAGCTGCCGCCTGAGGCTGACCTCTCCGCGTCCCCCCGCTCTCCACAAATGCCCCCTTAGGACTTCGCATATCTTCTGTGGAGTTCATCAACTCAATCCCCACTGTTCATGCGCTCAGCTCAGCTGTGCTTGGGTCTGGCTTTAAAGCACCTCCCTTCCCACCCATGGGGAGACTCTCCCTGCTCCCCAGTGCTTCTGCACCCCGGAGGAAAAGAGAGGAGGCATCCTGCAGGTGGGAGCCGTTCCTAACCCAGTCCTCTTGCCACTAAGGACTCTGCTGTTCCTTTCTAATTATTTATGTGATATAGGAGCGAAGACCATGGGCTGGGAAAGTAAAATACACTTGGATTCAGACCAGGCTCTGGGATTTACTGGCTGTGTGCCTGTGGACAGGCTTGTGATCCAAGTTCTTTCCTTCCCTCCTTCTTCCCTTCCCTCCTTCCTTCCTTCCTCCCTCCCTCCCTCTCTCCCATCCCTTCTTTGTTCCTCACTTCTTTCTTCTCTTTCAAATCTGTCACCACTTCCCAAGACTGTCAGCAAGTCTGTCCTGAGGCTGCAGACATTGTGCATTACTAGGTGTATAGGGTGGGTGGCCATCATGAAAAACATTTGTGGTGCTTACATTTTTGTGACGTAGACATCGAATTAATATGAATAACTAAAACAATTACAAGTAAGCAACGTGCTGGGAAGGAAGTAATGAGCAAGATTCTCAAAGAGCTTTTGAAATACAGGACCTGACCTGGAAAGGTGGGGGGCGTCCAAGTTGTCACCAGCATTAATGACACTGCGTGTGCAAACCAAACACATTTCCTGTTTCCTTTGCATTCGGTGGGTCATGACTGTTGTCGTTGTTAACATGGCCACTGTGACTGTCACCAGCACGTGCAGCCCATGTCTGTGTGGTACCAGTGCAAGAGCTTTCCCGGGATTGTGACGGGTGCTCCCAGCCTGTCTCTTCACTGCGCTCTTGGTGGCTTGCGTAGACCTGCTGAGCGCTGTTTCCTGACTCCTGTCAGCTTACCTGGCTTCTGCCCCACTATCTGAGTGGTTTCTGGGCTCACCACTCCAGAAAATGGGAGCGTTTTGGTTTCCGTGCACGCCTTAACTCTCTCCTAGAAGGCTCCTGGCTTTGTTGCGCTTTCTCTTAAATAAATGTCATTGAGATTCTAGAATCACAACTGCATGTTGCTGTTCCAGCGCAGAGCAGGAGCCTCTTAGGAAACTTTCCAAGACAAGAGTCCTCTGCCGCACTGCTCTGCACTGTGCACCCTGTTCCAGCTGAGTAGGGCCTGAGGGACATTCCTCCCCACAGTTTCTGGTAGTCTCTTTTGTTCCCACTGGCCTAGACACCAAGCCATCAATTTTATCCCGAGACGTCACTGGTTCTCCACTCGAACCCCATGAGCCTGTGGGGTGCGTAAGGACATCTGTTTTACGTACATCGAGGCGTGGCGAGCCCTGGGCCTGCCCGTCTGGTTGGTGAGAAGAATCACTCTGTAGCTTACCCTCAGCCCTTCTACCGAAGGTGCTCAAAGCTGACTTCAGTTCTTCTTTCCTTCTCTTCCCATACTCTTTTTAGACCTTATTAAAAGATAGCCACCCTTCCACTTAACCAAAGGTCAGCAGCCCCCAAACAACCCTGGATCTCTGAATGTTGGTGTAATAAGAAAGACCGAGAATTACATTGTCGCTGAAATGTCCCAGAATTTCTCTTAAGTAGATGCAGAGCGGCACTGCCCGCCCCCGAAAAAGAATGTTCAAACAGCGTTCAGATGTATTAATGTTAAAATAGCTAGCATTTCCTGAACCCTTGATTAAATTGGCTACGAGCATTCATCTCATTTAACTTTCATAGAGGTTGACACTATGATAATTCTCTGCCTTATGTAGATCAGAAAACTGAGGCTCATATAGCATATGACTCACCATATAAATGGGAAAAGTCATATTTGTTTCCTATAACACTGTGAAAAGTTCATAACTACACATCAAAATTACTGGCTAACAAAAAACTTGAGTAAGTGGTGTAGAGGTTTAAAAAAGTATTATTATCTAGGACATCTTGTTCTGATTATTTTTAATCAGATTAGCTTGCAGTTTCTCACATTTTACTTTATAAGTTTCTATAGCAAATATTTGTTAAAGCAAACTTTAATAAACTCTACTGGATGTTTCAAATAAAATTGTCAATGCCCCTTTTAGTGCTTAATGCAATTCTCCTGTGCTGGAGGAGCAGCTCTATTTCTCTGCATTGTTTAACAATTACTGGGCACATCTCCTACCTTCAGTTATAATTGAGTTCTTATTTTATAGCATTTCATAGGAAATTCAGTCATCAGTTGACTTTTGTTTGCTATGAGAAATAAAAGTCATGCTGACTGTGTGTCTTGAAAAGGGTTATCGTTCCCGACTTCATATTAATAGCTTCATTGTAGTTAAGGCTTGATACCACTTTTGATTTATTAATACTCCTTGCAGATGCTCAGTTCTCAATAACTGTAATAAAATGCACATTTTAGAAATGTGTAAAAATATACAGCTCCGCTCCAGGTTTATTTATAGACCCAAAATAGAGCACTTATGCAGTAAACACAAATCCAATCCCGGCGCCGCCCTTCACCTGGGCTCTGGGGTCTCGTTCCCCTCCCAAGCTCCTGGTTGCAGCACAGACCGCAGCGGCAGATGTGAGCTCCGTGCTTGTGGCTTGTGCCCGCAGCATGTGCGCAGACTGGCGGTCGGGAGATACTCCAAAGGCAACATGGACTCAGAGAGAGGAGGGACAGAGTCACTCAAGGCTGCTCACGATCATATTCCTTACTATCAACTTGTATGACTCCCCAGTGCGCCAGGCTCTGAGAGGAGATCTCTTGTCTCTCACCACAGCCCTAGGAAGGTTATTCTGGATCCCATTTTTTCTTTTATTAATTTTTATTTTTAGTAGTACATATTTGCAGTACATGATGATCACATTCATCTTGGGGAGTTGGTATATGTACATCACGCATCTTCTTTTTATTTCCCCTTCCTTTCTCTCCTTTATCTCTTGGTCTTCTCCCCTTTTGCAAAAGATCTGCCTCCCTATTTCCTATTATCTGTCTCTTACTTGCTCTTTAATTTACTTAGATATTTTAATTTTTTTTAATTTATTTATATTTGACTTTCTCACATAAGAGAAACCACGAGATACTGAAGGTTGTACGTCTGACTTATTTCTCTTCAGTCCTTCCATCTGATCACCTGAGGGCTGAGGTCACAGGAGAGCTGGGCGTGGTAGAGCAGGCAGACACCCCTGAATGTGGCTCCCCCACACCCGTGTGCCGGCTGAGCTGGCCGAGCTGGCGAGGCTCTTGTCCACTGTCCTGGGGAAATGCTTTCTGTGGGACCCTTTATCACCCCTCACCCCCGTGTCTGAGCCCTTGAACTTGCCTGCTGTGTCAGCCACGTGTACTGAAGATCCTGCCGAGATTTGGCCAGTTCGTGGAGCAGCACAGTTCCCAGCACGGTCTGACGCTCCTGAGGTTCCCCGGCTTCGCCCTTCTTTTCCACATCGAGTCCATTCGTGTGGGTACAGTACCCCTTCTTTTCCTTTCTCTTTTTTCTCTTTTTCATCTTCTGTTCTCTCACCTGCTTCGCACCAGGCTGCCCCTTCCTGCGTTCCTGCCCTGTGGTCTGTGCCCTGCTGTTCCTGCCTTTCCCCTACTGTTCCCCACCTTTGCCCTACGGCTCCCCACCTTTCCCCTAAGGCTCCCACCTTTGCTCGGCTCGGACAGCAGCAGACCATCCTCAATCAGACAGCAACCTTCGCAGAAAGGCAACTTGGCTTTTGAGCTGACCCACTTCGCTTTGTTCCTCACTGCTGTCTTGGCCAATTGACTTCTTTATTCTGTGCTGTTGCTTTCTGTTTTCTTGGCTTCCAAAAAATATTACCAGACTAATCCCTATTTCATAGAGTTTTGTGAGGAATAAATAAGTTTTCATATGGAAAGTGCCTGGTGCACATAATTGCTCACCTAATCGATCTCCGCCATCTTTTTTTGGTTTTAACATTTGCACCGTGACAGGCAGTGTATACCAGAAAACTCCATCATTGGGGTTAGAGAGAAACCTTTCCCCCAGGAAGATGGCAAAACAAGTCCTGCTTCCAAGGTGCTTCCCATTTCTTCGTTTTCACGTTCCCGTTGGCCACAGCAAGGCGAGCTGGCCGACTGCCCGTAGGACCTCAGAGACCGACGCAGCAGCCAAGTTTTGCTTCTCTCTTAACTCTTGCGGCATATCCGCGGTGCGGGGAGAGGCTGCAGGAGCCGCGTGCTTTGGGCTGCGGTGGGCCTGAGTCTTGCGAAAGCGGATGGCTTTTTGTCCCCTCCAATGGGGCAGTCGCGTGCCAGGACGCGGATGCAACTTCAGGCGGGGCGGGCAGGCCTGAGAGCCGGCAGCTCCAGAGCCTTTCAGGAAGCCTGCAGTTCGATGCACCCAGTTTCCTGTTACAGATGGTTTTGTTGTTTTCTGTTTGAAAAGTAAAATCAGCCAAAGCAAGCGAGGCGGAGAGAAGGGAAGCCGTTTGTCTAAGATCTCCCCGACTGCGACGCCGGGCACTCCCCTCGGTGGCCCTCCACCCTTCTCCGTGGACTCCTCCCTGGCCGCGGTCGCCCGTCCGTGGAAGGGCAGGCTCGGCGTGGCGACCGCGGCTCCCTCGGCCTCCGACATCATGGCACTCCAGCGCTGGCGTCGGAGTTTGGACGCACCGTTGTTGGGGTCACTTCACAGCGCCGCCCAGATGTGCACGGACCGGCCCACATCAGCGCGCTTCCCAGACGAAGCGCACACGGTCCTGCCGGTAGCTCTGCCGGTAGCTGCTCGGGGGACGCGCCCCGACCCGCAGCTTCTGCGGTTTCGGTTTTGGAAGAGCAGAAGCGCCTGGACTCGCGGAGGTCGACGTCCGGCGGAGAAAGCGGACGCCCGGCAAGCCCCGGCCACGCCGAGCTCCATGCTGCTTGCCCTGCTCTCCTTGCCCTTGCGGGGGCTCCTGCCTCCGAGGCTGCGGGAGGCCCAGCCGGGAACTCAGATCTGAGGCCGCCGCTCCTGCTGTGACACTGTGACCGCCTGGCTCTGAGCGAGCAGTCACCGACCGGTAGCCTTGACTGTGTTCTTTGGCACAGAACCCTCCGCCTATAAAGCCAGTTGCAAACTGCCTTCCCACCAAGTACTCTTAGAGCGTCTCCATCTCGAGTCAAGCTGAGGCTTTAATTATCTCACCTAATTAGCCGGACATGGAATCGCATTTTTTCTCCTCCTCCTTCCTCCTTTGTCTGATAAATTCAGTCACAAGTACCATCAGTTCTCTCTTCAAAAGTCTCTTTCTTTTTCTATTTTGGTCACCATTGCTGGGACTCCGGACCTTCTACGACTTCTGGAACCCTGAAGTGAATTGCAGGCTGTCCCTGCACCAGGCTCTCCCCATTTCCCCTCCGTGTGTGTGTGTGTGTGTGTGTGTGCGCGCGCGCGCTTCTTGCTCTTGTCCAGACCTCAGTTGTTCCTACTCTGCTGCTCAAGCTCTCCAAGCTTCCCTAACAGAAACCACCCGAAACAAACTTCCTGTTCTCTTCGGCTGCCATCTTTACCTGATCCCGGAACCTCAGCTGAGGCTCCGCCACCACTTCATTCAATTCTTCCAAACCCTGAGGGTCCAGCCCGAGTCCCCAGAAGAGCCCTGGCGCTCCCGCTTGTCCATCACCAAGAGGCCCTTCCCCCCTTGTCCTGGCTTTCCAGCCGCGTGATGCCAGCTGTAACGGGGTTAAACCAGTATTCAAACCCAGATACTGGGGCTACAGTGTGTGCAACCATTAGAATTATTCTATGCTGCCTCTCATACGACAGCAAAACACCAGAAAATTATCTAAGATCTCTTAAACTCTATGGCTGAAAAAAAAGCAGCTCTTCTGTCCACTTCTACAGTCAGTGAGCCCACGAGCATCTCACGGGGAAGCAGCTGCCCTCTAGAAGCCCCTGAGACACTCTCCCAGCCGCGAAGAAGGAAACACACGCATGTGCTCTGTCGCTGACTGGTGACTACCCGGCCATAGCTGGAGCTCCTCGTCTCTTCACGGGAATCCTCCAGCCCTCGGAGAAACCGCAGCTAAGGGCAGGTTGTGCCCTCTTTGAGGACGCCCGCTTCCGGGCCTGGGCTGCTGGGAAGCTCTGGGCTGCGAGCCGCGGTCAGCTGCATAGAAATGAGGTGGGCATTTGTGCTTCCCTGCTGACTGAGTTGGCGAGACCTGGTGTGGGTTCGGACTCACAAAAGCAATGACAGGCCTGCTTCCAGGTCTGCCACGGAGCCGGAGGGAGGCAGGCCGTATGCCCAGCTGCCTGCAAAGCGTGGCCTTCGATGTGTGTCGCTGGTACCCTTTAAAACCAAAGATCGGAGTCCCGCCTCCTCCCAAGTCCTGAGGTGATGGGTGCAAGATGCCTTCTTCCGATGCCAGCTGGACCTGATCAGATGCTTGTGCAGATCGGAAAGTGTTTCTCGGAGGCTGAGTATGTCCATCAGGGGTAAACTTTGCTGTAAAATAAGATGTCTAAAACTGTGTCCCCCTGCTGGTCATTCAGTCTTAATACTTTCGCTCTATACTTGAAAGCTTTTTCCTCCTAGATTGTGATCATATGAATGCCAGTTGTTTAAGAGAACATCACCCTGGTCAAGCTATGTGTTCCCAGTTCTTGTTTGACAATTATGTTTACAAGTTTAGCATAGGGGTGTCCATTTTTTGTACAATGAGCGTTGGGTTCCATAACAAGGAATAAGTTGTAGATTTCCTGAGGCATGAAGATGAATTATCTCCTTAGGGATACAGGCGTCCAGGTGGGGTCATTTAGAGAATACATCTAGCTGTACAGTCAGCATTTCCATCTCCACACACTCTGTGACTCTCTGGAGTAGAAATTATAATACAAGGATTCTCCTCTGAACACCCAGGCAAACACTACTTCTGAATCCGTGGCATAGGGTTAGATTGTTGTACCCGTAGCTTGGGACACAACACTTTTGGAATTTTCCCATTTCGCATGTAGGGCAGGTGTTGCTCCTCAACCAGCTGCATGGGCCTGGTGCAGTCTGCATCGGAATCTTCTACAAAAGGTTCATAGGATTTGATGCCTGAAGATGGGAAAATTGCTCACCGTGGCTAGGTTTGCAAGGTCTAAAATAAGCTGCTTTTTTCTTCTTTATGTTCATCTGAGCTAGCATTTAATGTAGATTTCTCTGCACCTTCCTACCTGTATTTGGGTCTCTCAGATAGAACTTGCCAAGTTGGGGTTTGGGGATTTAGCTCAGTGGTAGATGCTTGTCTAGCAAGCACAAAGCCCCTGAGTTCGATCCCCAGCACCCCCCCAAAAAAAAGAACTTGCCAAGTATTCTCCAAACAGATGAAGAAAATGACTCTTCATTTGCTCTGCTTGCTCCTGGTAACAAGATGGAGAGAGATGCTTCAGGACGGGTAGAAGAGCAGGAGGAGGAAAGAAGGAAAATAGGCATGTGCTGGACCAAATTCCCATGTAGGGAAAATGATGTGCCTCCAGAAGCACAGCTGTGGTACCTCGGGGACAGCCTGCTTCTTGGCCTTGTTTATAAACTGCCTCGCCCCTTACTGACTTTTGTTAGGAAAGGGAATATACTAATTGTTAGAAGACCCTCAGATTGTGCGGATTTGTGACTCCATTTCAAACACTTCCCTGTTGTACCTCATCCTTCAGTGGGCTTGTGGGGGGTTAATTTGCTCACTGGAACACGAGTCCCAAGAAATGGGGCATAGGCGAAACCTGGTTTTCTTTTCTTTTTTTTAAACTTGAGTCCAAGAAACTAGCAGTGGGTAGTTTGGTAAGTTTGAGTGAAGAATGAATACGTTTGAATGAAGAAATGAAGAAATGATATCCCAAATGAGTAGGTGAGTGATTTTTCTCGGAGTCTTGTCCGCCGTGACCGATCACTGGCCTATCCAACTGGCTCTTTCTCGTCGGTGCAAGGAGGTTTCTGAAGCTGGAGACGACCGTACTCATCTCTGTTCCACGCTGAGAACTCCCTTCACCGTCGTTCCAACGTGTAGCTGTCACGTCTCTGTGTAAGTGCGCATGTGGCATTTGCTAGGACCTAGAATGCTTAAAGCTTCAGAGATAGGTCCGACTCAGCCCACTTTGAAGAGTGAGATTTCTGTTTCACAGCTGAAGGAGCGGAGTGAGTCCAAAGCAGCCCGGAGGAGCAATAGAATACGCAAGTCTGCATTGCCATCGAAGACGTGAGCTTTCTTCTCCCCCTCTGTCCTCATGGCAAAGTGGCTATGATTGTTACTGACTCAGCCTCCTGGAGGCAGAGAGGTGCTGTCTGTCTGATGTCCCTGTATCTTAGTTAGCTTTTCTAGAGTCAATGGTTTGTAAGAGAGCTGATTTAATACAGGACATTTACAAGTTACAATAGTCACCCACAAGCCAAATGCAGAAGGTGCCGAATGTCCATCTAAGCCCTGGAGACCTGAAAGATCCAATCGAGGGCCGGGAGCCCACAGCACTGTCCCATGTAGGTCCGTGTCTGCAGATGAAGGCTGAAGAAATCTTTACTGAAACCAGGACACGATGCTCGCAGCAGAGATGACAACCAGAGCTCCCCCGACACAACAGCAGCCATCCTCGACGACAGCAAGGCCCCGAGCTCCTTCCTCAATGACAACAGCCGAGTTCCTTTCGGGAGAACCACCGCAGCAGAGCAAACAGCCCGCAACAATCTCCTGCTCCCGTTCTGCCTTATGTTGCGTCAGCAACAATCCTCAGGTGGATCCTCTATGCCCAGAATCACACCAGCTCAGTCCAGCTGGGCATTCCGGCTCAAGTAGACCACCATAAGTCCAGCACACTCTGTTTACAGCCTGGATATTTCTCTTGCATCTTCACAGTTGGTCAGCTCCTGGAAGCCCCGAGTAAACGTCTCATATTGCACGGCCTGGGTCTGTCCCTGACCTGATCACCTCCCCAGGGGACTAGAACAACTGGTAATGAAGGTGTCCTCGCCAGAGTGGGTACCTGAGGAAAGCCCGCTTATGTTGGAAAGAGGAAATGTGCCCTGCCGGGGTGGGGGCGAGAGAGATGGACACTGCGTTGGCAAACCAGCAAGCGCTGCTCACACACACTGCTCTGCATGAAGCTTTTATTTCAAGAAGGGCAACGGTCCACTTCGTTGCACATCTGCAGCAGGGAGCCCCAGACCCGCTCTGTGCTTGCACTGGGTTTGCCCTAAGCAGAAGATGACCTGTAAAATGTTTGGTTTGCCTTTGATGAAAACAACCTCTACTGCTGCCCTCGACTTAGTGACAGCGGAAAGCAACAAGCAGTGAGCACCCGCTTGATTTTGCTCTTGGCAAGTTCAGCCTTGTAGCTCATATTAGCAAAGAGATGGAACCCTGCACACCGATGCTTTCTCCAGCCGGCCGCCGAAATCCCGCAGTTCCAAGGTTCGCCAGCACTGCAGAGCATGTTTCCTCCGTGTAGACATGAAAGGAACTTTACAGTGAGCGACGAACAAACAATAAGCCTTCTTGATAAAATTCCTGGAAGACCCAGTGAGCTGCCAAAAGCTAGTCTGAAAAGTACGTTTAAGAGAATTTGTTTTCTGATATGAATTCCTATAGTTAGAACATGCATCGACTGAGCCTTCTGTCCCTGGTTATTATGAATGTTGCTAAAGAAAAGCAAGGAAGAAAGCGGCAGGCAGGAAGGCAGGCAGGGAGGGAGGAGGCAGAAGGAAAGCAGGCAGGAAAGAGAATGGAGAGGAGGGAGGGAGGAAGAGAGGCGACGATGAATGGAAACAGATTCTGAGGACCAACTGCCTGGCTCATATCTCAGCTATGCCAACAGCAAGCTATGTAACCTTAAGCAAGTTCCTTCACCTTTTTTCTAATTTAAATTAAATTTCTTTTTACTGATACATAATGGGTTAGCACGAAATATTTCAAAACATGCACGCAGTGCATAATGTTTAACTGGGGTTAAATGCATCTGTCTCCAAATGTTAGGTTTTTCTTTCTGGTGCAAACTTCACAATCCTTTCTTCCAGGGTTTAGAAATGTCTACTACAGAATTGTAACCTGTAGTTGGCCTACCGTGCACTAGTACAGCAGGACTTAGTGTCCCATAGTGCCCAGTGCCTTAGTACCCAGGGATCAGCCTTTCCCATCTCTCCTCCCCTAACTCTCCCTGGCTTTTGGGAACCATTGTTCTCCTCCCACTGACCATGATATGAACTTCTTTAGATTCCGCATGAATGAAATCATGCAGTTCTTACCTTTCAGTTCCATCCATTGTCCAAAATGGCAGACTTTCTCTTAATGGCTGTGTAGTATTCCACAGTGTCTGTGTAACGCATTTCCTTTGTCCTTCATCAGTGGACAGACACTGAGGTCGTGTCCCTTTCTTGGCTGTTGTGAATATTGCCACGATGAATGTGGGAGTGCAGAAATCTCTTCACCACCTGACTTCATTCCTTTTCAATACCCCGGAGTGAGGTTCCCAGATCCACGTGGTAGTTCCATCTTTAACATTCTGAGGAAGCGCCATAGCGTTTTCATCACATCCGTGTCAGGAGGGTGCCAGGCTTCCCCTTTCTCTGCATCCTCGCCAGCACTTTGTATCTCACCTGCGTGACAGTCACCAGCCCAGGAGACTTGAGATGGTTTCTTACTGTGCGTTTGAGGTGCACTTGCCTGGCAATCAGTCTTTTTATGCTCAGTTTCTTCATGTGTGACATGAAGACGGAAGTAGCATGTACCTTTTTTGGCTGTTGTGAACACTAAGTGTGCATACAAGCAGGAGAGTGCTTAACATAAAGTAAATCCTCTGTAAGTATTAACATGTTTTTGTTTTTGCTTCTTGCCTGAGGCCGGTCCTGTATTTACACATACTATTCTAATCCTTGAAATGATCTTAAAAGATCACATAGTATCGAAAACACTAATAACTAATACTGTAATAGCTAGCATTAATTGAGCACCTACTATGTTTCAGGTTGTACTTTGACCTGAAATGTACAAATGCCCAGTATTGCACTTAAGCCCCAAAACAAAGAACTATGTTTTTTTCTAGTTTTACAGCTGAGGGCACTGAAGTCTGGAGAGATCGATTAATGCACCAATGACATTCACTCCATTGGCAGCATTACTGAGCCTGGCACACAGACAGCTGGGGTCTCCGCACTTTGCTTTGTACTACTTTCTTTCTACATGGGAGCATGCAGACCATGGTGTTAGATAACTCATTTCCTCCGCTCCCCCGTGTTCCCTTCCCCCATTCTGGCCAGCAAGTGTGATACTCAGCTTCTGTTCTATACCAGAAAAGGCATGGGAAGTCAGGGATAAATGATCAATAAAACAGAGCAACTGGAGGAAATGAAGAGAAGTGTTTCAAAGGGTCTTAGGAATAGCAAGTAGCCATTCAATAGAAATTAGAGTCTGTAAACACTTTCATACTTAGCAGAACTCAATGAACGTATTAATTCTGTAATGAGTCATAACCTGCTGTATAGAAGCTTGCTGAAGAGCAGTACCCATAGCAGGTGGCAAAGTTGGGTTCTGTGTAGGCGACAGAGACGTAGCTGTCCCATGAGCCAGCCTCTTGCCCCTCAAGGGTACTGTGTCCTATGTAGTTTTGGATGGGCAGTGTCACAGCCTGGGTAGCAGAGCTCTTTTCCTTGATAAAACAGATACCTGTTTTTATTAGTATTCATTTCTACCTTCCTCTTTCTGGTAAAGCTAAAGTAAAGCCCATAAAGGAGACCAGTTAGCAACCATTGGGCTTAAATTTTGCTTCAGGTTTCCTGTGTCTCGCTTTTGGGCGGCCAACCCTCATCAGATTTTGAGCTGGGTAGTAACTATAGATAGTACAACTCTGGACTTCTTCGTTCCCAGAAATTTCTTCTGTAAAAGTTTAAGTAGATGAGAGAGTTTCTTTCAGCCAGAACAGTCTGTCCCGCACCGTCCACACATCCTACAGGGCCCCTCCTTTGTGCTAAGCAGATGAGGGACAGGACAGACAAGGTTCCCACCTGCGTGGGGGCTGGGACGGGGCCATCTCAAATCCAGAGGCTGCACAATAGCTATTATTCGTTATGTTTTTCCAAATGAAATGAAATTAGCAGAAGGTTTTAAACAAGAACTTGTTTGCTAGACAGGGATTCAGGGAGACAGGATTCCCTGGATGACGAGCGAGCTGGGAGGCCTCAGCAGAATGTCCCTGGGACCCTAACTGGGCATCGGTTGGTTTGTTTACTTTTAGCAAAAACACTTTGGACCATTTTAGATGTGGAAACCTAGCCCCAGGCTATGGCAAAGGAGAATCAGGGAGAAAGAAAGGGGGAGCTGAATTGCTGTAGAAAATGAAGGTGGAGAAAATGCTAGAAGGGGAGTGGGGGGAGCTAGAGCCTGCAGCAGGCTGAGCAGCAGGGATGTGTGTGTGTGTGTGTGTGTGTGTGTGTGTGTGTGTGTGTGTTGGGGTTGGGAGTTGTCGGGTGAGGTGTCCTCCACAATAACTGTGTCCTCCATGTCTTGCAATTTTTAAAAAAATACAAATGCACCGAATTCAATTTGAAGTTATCTGCGTTGCCATAGTGTAACCCTTCTTTTGTCCTTCCCTATTTGTTCTTGTGGCTAACTTTTATTACCTACTATTCTTTGATATCTGGCATTTGGGGGAAATTGAAAAAGGAGGGGTGTAGGTGTTGTCCTAAAACATCAGCAGAAAGCAGAAAGAAAAAAGTCCTCCCTAAGAGGAGAAACACAACAACAAGATTTCTGTGTAAACAGACAATCTAAACAAAGATACCCGGAAGGAAGTGAGAGAGTCAAGCTGTGTCACGGCCCAAGGGGTTGGGGCTTAAAACATTTCCACTTCACAGGGACAGTGTCACCTAAGGCCAGAGGACAGGGCTGTCCCTGTGGCTGAGTAGTGGGCTGTTTGGAGGAGCCCAGAGCCTGCCTCTCACCGATGGAGGTGACCACAGTGAAGAAGAGGCAGATGAAGGACCACACCCGGCTCCCTCCTGGGCCCCCCACTCTCCAACGGGAGGACTGTGCTTGGAGTATGTTTGGGGAAAGTCTCTGTGATTTACAGCTCTCTGGTGGGCTGACTGGCTTAGCAGCTGGGAAATTCTGAATCACATTGGAAGGAATGTTTTGTTTATGTCCTCCCCTGGGGCTGGAGGGGAGAAAGGGTTTGTTCCCCTCCCTTCCCCCACAGTAAATACTCTCCGGCTGTGAGGACTTTCCCGGGTCTTGGGCCTTCCTTCTCACTGCACCTCTCTGGGGCTAGTTTCCCAGTGTGCACTGGGAATACCAGGCTTCCCTTGAGAAGCTAGGGAGGGGGAAGGAAGAGTGTCTGTTCTTCAGCCCTGCTCCTGCGAAAGCTGCTGTCCCTTACAATTAGTGGCACATGGCGAAGGGTCTCTGCCCAGGGCAGCCAGCGCATCGAGATTGTAAAACCAGATTGTCCCACCAGGACTACTGGCCAGCCTCTGCTTAGCCCTACAGAACCCCTTCTTGAAAGCAAATTAGGGCCACCACCCAATAAACTAAACCTGACCATGCTGGAGCTGCCTGGGCTCTGCGAGGGTCGAGTGGTCTCCATCTCTTCCTCGCCCCAGAATAGCAGCAGTCCCCAACACGGTCACCGCAGAAGCCAGGGGAGCTGCGAGGTAGTGACGCCAGGTGGTGACGCTCGGTGTTCCGAAGTGAACTCCCCAGGTCCTGTGGCTGAGGAGTAGCACGTCCTGCCATGAACTCAGGTCCCTCTTTCCCGTGACTCGCTGGGGTGGCAAAGGTCCTGGAACCAAGAGCTCCTTGTAGGGGAGCCAGGAGGTCGGACGGGCAGCGTGTGCTGTGTGCAGGAGCCAGGGAGCGTGCGGAGTGGGCTTGGCCTGACTGATCTAAAGAAGAGCACACAAACACACGAAAGAGACCTCAAAATTGGTGACCTGTCACGCACTGTCCAACGAAGCAGCTACACTCAGATGTGTGTAGCCAGCTTGTGTCGCGGCTGTGCACTTACACAAACCTGATGGTGTTGTCCGCCACACACCTGCGCTGGGTGGTGTGCACTTGTGTATGATCCGCCGCTCCCAGAGACACGAGGAAGCCACCCGAGACTCAGCTCAGCACGGGGGCAAGGGGCCTATCGAGAGCCTCGGTGAACACTGACACTGTATCCTGTTGGAGAGTAAACAGTTTTATAGAAGTACAAGTATACGCCAATAGTTAAAAAAAAAAAAAAAGTGTAGTAGAGTGAATGCCAAAACCAGCAACATCGTCTGTTACGATTTCCAGCGTGACAGACTTCCCACCGTTCCATGTGCCACATTTTCGTATGACCCAAGACACAGCGGCTTGTCTGACCAGCATCTGCACAAACGCACGAGTGATGGACGCCTGTGATATGGCCACAGCCATGACATCCCTGGGCCGCGGGCACTGTCCAGCCCCGCTTGGTGATGTAGCGCAGGACTGTCACTCTTGAAAGACTTGGTGGTTCTGTTTCCTGTGCCGTTTCCTCCTTGTGCTGGTCCCAACACGCCCGAGGACGCCCCTGTGTCCCAGGGAGAGGACGGAGCAGGAAAGCACATGGCACCTGTTAACTCTTCTGTGAAAAGGTTGTTCTGGGAGGTGTTGTCAGGCCACACAGAGGAGGGAAATGAACCTCCTCCACTCGCCAGCGATACAGAGTCTGCTGCTGGTCACAGGAGGGCGGTTCCTTCTTCCGCTGAGCTTCTGTCCAGCGGGGACGAGAGGAAAGCAAAGGTGTTGACATGAGCCTCGGCCCCGCACCGGGGTGCAGCGAGCGTGTGCTCACCCCAGCTGTTATTTGGATCGCGTAACCAGCATGGTGATAACGCTTCTTGCACTGACACTGGAGCTTCGAGTTATCAAAGTCATCCTTTCTCCGGTTGAAGAAACAACATCTAGAGAATTTGAGCACCTCGTCCAAAGCCACACAAGCAGGAAAAGGGCGGAGAGTGGCTGTCCAGCCAGGACCCCTTCCCACTGCCAAGCTGACACGGTGGTGACTCCAGCAGAGCTCAGCTTCCTCTCAGTCGGGGAAGAAGTGTCTCCGCCCGTGTGCCGTCGTCTGACCCAAAGCTCGGTGTCTTGATTTTTGGAAACAAATCCAAGGTCAAGTCCAGTGACCTAATGACCTCTGAAATAATTGATCCCCTTTCTTCCATTGAGGCAGACTCTCATTTTCTGTTTTTTATTTATGTTTTAAACATCTTACTCTTGGATATGTCTTTCTAAAAACTATCCAAAGCAGGTGTAAGTTCAAATTTAAGTGCTGGAGGGCTGTGTTAAGTTATAAGGAGTGTAAAAATAAAAAATAAACTAAGTTTGCCACATCACAAGACTTGCACTTCAAGTGAGGGCAGTAAAATCTATACATGAAAATGATGAGTCTGTGAATAATTTCCAAGTGAGAGAAGATGGGCAGAGGAATGAGACAGCTCTAAAGAGAGGGGCGAGTGCTAAAATAACAAGTTATATTGGGAAAGGCTTTCTGAAATTTGGGCTGAGGATTCTGGAAAACCGAGTGTATCTCAGTAAAATACAGAAGCGGGAAACTTCTTGATCCTCCAAGAAAGTTAAATAAGTCACCTACTTCGTTTTCTTCCACACATTTCTGTTTCCCTGCCGTGCGTGGGGTCTGCGCAGGTACCAGGTGCCTGGCACAGCTTCGCCCTTGTGGAACTGACAACGTAGCCTTTCAAGAAAAACATCACTAGTTCTTCCAATTTATACTTCTGGAAGAAAGTAAAGAGCAAGAGGTAGAAGAAGAATCATTCTGTGAATTATAAGTTGTCACTGGTTCCTGTTTGACATTTTATTTCAGTAAATTATTCTAGATTCTTATGGCTTGAGTCAAGGTCAACAGAGAACAGTCATTACACTGAATGAAAGGTGTGTTCATTTCAATATCTTCCTTTTACGAGGAGAAACTAATCATTCAACAACAATATTTTGGAACAACTTCACCCTGTAAAATCTCATTTGTAGAAGGACGGAGGGTGATTTTCCTGGTTGTAGGAAACTCTCTCAGCAGTCTGCTGGCTGATTTACTGCTCGAATCGTTCGAGGTTTTCAGGATCGATGGGAATGATGAGACATGTTGCCCGTTGGGTCCATCAGCTTTCCCAGAGGCTGATTTTGATTCCATCTATCATTTTGATTTCACAGACATTTGCAATAACAACTGATAATTTGGAAAGGAAAACTTTTCTGTATTTGCCTCCAAAACCTTTTATTTTATCCAGCAAAAAAAGAAAAAAGAAACATTTTTCTGAGGAAAGGGTTCTTTTAATTTTTGGAGCAATGACTATTTATTCCATCCTGCAGCACAATCTAGTCCAACAAAATAATACTTTTTTTTTTTTTTTTCTTTTCGGTGCTGGGATTGAACTCAGGATCTTTGCACTGAGCCACATCCCCAGGTATTTTTACTCTTATTTTTTAAATTTTGAAACAGGGTCATACTACGTCACTAAATTAGCCAGGCTAGGCTGAAACTCACAATCCTCCCAAACTCCCAGAGATTTGAAACTGCAGGTATGTGCCAACATGCCTGGTTTGAAATAACACCCTTTGCGGGGGAAGGGTGCTGGGGCTCAAACTCAGGACCCTGCACTTGCTGGGCAAGTGCTCTGCTACTGAGCTAAATCCTCACCCCCTGAAATAACAGACTTTCAGAGTGAGTTGACCTGAGGCTCATCCTGCCAATACCGCTTGGGGGTATCAGTTCTTCATCTGTGATGTGGGAGTGATAATGGAAACTCAGCAAAGTATTTAGATAACGTCTGACTGTTTCTGCCTTCTTTGGAGGCATTTAATCTTTTCTGGTAGTGGTATCCTGAATGCCCCTGGGGGCGCCCTCCTTGTACAGCCCAGAGCATGCGGCTGAGACCGTGCATCCCTAAATGATGAAGTTTGCTTGTAAAAACTAAAGGAATCCCAGCAAGTGGCTCAGGAAAGTATGTGTTATCCAAATTGGCCAAATCAGAATGAATTTTGGGAGTTACGTAGCCGCTCCTGGAGTGAGGTCCTTAAACCCGTTCCTGAATTTAAACCTGGAAGGATGTGAGCCTGGAGCTACAGTCTCCAAATAGTGGCTCGAAGATGAAGTTCCCACAGAAAAGCACAGTTTTATTTCCTTCCTTCTAAATCTGAGTACCTTTGCTTCCTTTTTCTTATTTTATTGCACTAGCAAGGACTTCTGGGACAGTGTTGAAAGGGATGGGGAGAGGGGGCATCCTTGCCTTGCTCCGATCTTGGTGGGAAAGCTTCGTCGCCGTGAAGCATGGAGCTTGGCTGGTGGTAGGTTTTTAACACACATTCTTCATCAAGCCAAAGAGGACTCCCTCTATTCCGCCTCAGCTGAATTCTGTAGCTGAAGTGTGCTGGCTTTCATCAGCAGCTTTTTCTGAATCTACTGTTAAAATCATGCAGTTTTCCTTTAGGATGTTGATACAGTAGATTACATTGTTAGATTTTTTTAAACAAAGAGCAAAATAGTTTTGATTAATTCTAGCCTCATAAATTAGGTAATACTCCCACAGCTTGTGTTTTCTGGAAGACATTATAGAGAATTGGTATAATTTCTTTCTTCTTTTTTTGGTGGTTCCCGGGGAGCGAACTCAGGGCCTTGCGCTTGCTCAGCAAGCACTCTACCACTGAGCTAAATCTCCAGCCAGAGTAATTTCCTTATCTGTTTGGTAGAGTGCACCAGTGAACCATCTGAGCCCAGTGCTTCTGTTTTGAAAGTTACTGCTTATTGGTCCAGTTTCTTTGAGCGATACAGGGCTATTATCTATTTCTTCTTGTGCGAGTTTTGGCAGATTGTGCCTTGCTGGTGACTGGTCCCTTTCATCTTGGTTGTCAGATTTGTAGGCACAGAATTATCCATGATGTTTCTTTATTATTCTTTTCATGTTTGTTGGGTCTGTCATGATGTCCTATTTTTATTTGTGATATTTTTCTTAGCTTGGCTAGAGGCCTATATTTTATTGATCTTTTCAAAGAACCAGCTTTGACTTTGTTGCTCTATTATTATTTTTAATGCTCTTGATTTCACAATATAAAATGCCACCCGCGGCCATGTATAAATTCTCTTGTTGTCATCATCCTAAGAACTTTCTGAAACTTCTCCTGCATGGTAGGATGCCAAAAAAATATTTTCAAAGTTTTCAAAGCTTACTTGCACAGCCCTATAAATCAATTATGCATGCTAATAAATACATTAAGATTTGTTTTGTCATCTTAAGGCTGTACAGTTTGGAAAATAAGTTTAATATGAAGCTTTTAAGCATTTTCCTGAGGTACTAATAACTAATAGGCAAAATAGCCAACAGGCAAATCAAATTTGAAGGAAATCCTATATTTTCTGCCCAACCAGGAGTAGTGTGAATGTTTTCTTGTTTTCCTATGTTTAAAAGTAGTGCATATTAATTATACAGAATATTTGGTTTACTTTTGACATTTTATGCATGTATATAAATACGCTGATCACATCGACCCTTTTGGAAGTGGCAGGGCTGTCCATCCATTCATCCACCAGTCACACATTGAAATACAGAATGAAGGCGTATGCATTGAGTACGTACACGTGCCGAGCACTGTGCTGAGCCTTGTGGGTTCAGCAATGAGCCAAACACACACATGTCCCTGCAGTCGGGCGATGTATAGTCTTTGTCCTCCCCTCCTACCCACCTCTCTGATTCCCACCCTCCATTAAAGTAGCTTTCCAATCTTCCGGTCATTCTGTCCCAGAATTTTCTTAAGTCTATGATTCTGTCTCTCTACTTCTCCTACTTTCCATCACACCCACCTCATCCGTCCCGTAACCCTGGACGCTGGGTCTTCTGTTTGCTGGTTTTCCCATCGCTGACCTGCCGCACGTTCTCATACAGCTGCCTTCGAGCAGGCAAACCTTGCATCAGTCGGAACATCACCGGTAGGATGCCCGCCAGGTGGAAAGTTCCTCCCGATAGAGCGCGTTGGATTTCCTGTGCAGTATTACGCTGAACACAGTGAGGCTGACCCCAGTCAGGCCTTCCACAGTAACCTGCCTGTGATGGGGAACAGGAAAAAGAGAAGAAGTTAAATGACACCAAGGCAGAAGCAAACAGAAAACTGCAGTGTGCGAAGTGATGCCTGGACATTAAACCAGGCTTTTGTGAGTCAGTTGTGTGGGGGTGAACATGGCTGGGGTGAAGAGGAAGTACTCCAAGTTAATATTCCTAAGAACTCTACAACCCAGGGCGACACAGGAGACTAACTGGGACCCAAAGCTGAACAAACACATTATCAAATAGATATTCCTGAGATAACGGAAGATAGTTGAATTAGGTGAGAGCGTTCCCTTATAGCCGGTCATTTAAATAAAGCAAAAGTGGCAAAATCTGGATGGTTGTTGAGCAGTTGATGTAATTAATTTTATATTATATGTGGTGGACTATAACTTTATATTATTCTTTTTCATGTCTACACGTTTTCATGGTAAAGTTTTTAGATAGTTCAGTCACTTGACCATTTTTTTGTTTTTTATTTACCAAGAACGTGTATTGGTACATTGTATACACAGTGATCGCATTTATCATAGTTAATTTGTACCTGTACATGATACATCTTGGATCCCCCCTTCTTCCCCACCCCTCCCTTCTGCTCCCCCTCCCTTCTCTATTTACAGTAGTGTTATTTACATTTTTCTCCTTTTCCCCTTTGTTTTCTTTTTCCTTTCCTTCTTTTCCTCCTCCTCCCTTTCTAATTCTCCTCCTTATTGAATATTATCTTTCTTTTACTTGGTATCTATTATACTTTTTTGTCCTTATTTACACGTATGGTACCTCATATCAGAGAAACAATGTGATATGTACTCATGTGTGTCTGATTTATTTCACTTAGGAGTATGTTCTCAAGGTGCATCCATTTACCTATAAATATCTCAAGTTTATCCTTTTTTATGACACAGTAATACTCCATTGTATAGAAAAACCACATCTTCTTTAGCCATTTGTTAGTTGTTGGGCATTTGGGTTGTTTCCAAGATTTAGCTATCACAAACTGTGTTGCTATAAACATGATTATACTGGTCATTCAAGAGATGCAAATTAAAACAACACTAAGATTTCATCTCACTCCAGAGAGTACAGCTATCATCAAGAAATTAACCAACCATAAATGCTGATGGGGCTGCAGGGAAAAAGGAACCCTCCTCCACTGTTGGTGGGAATGTAGATTGGTCCAATCACTGTGGAAATCAGTGTGGAGATTCCTCAAAACACTACAACTGGAGGTTCCATTTGACCCAGTTCCTCCTCTGCTTGGTATCTTCCCAGAAGAATTGATTTTTTTTTTTTTTTTGATCTGCTAGTTCTCTGCTGGGTACAGAACAAAAACCTAACTCATGAGCTTCCTATATAAGCTGCTTCACACACTGACCCGGCAGGAGTCTGTGACCCGCTCCTGCCTCCCCATGATCCCGCCCGGCACAATCCCTTTTGTCCCAGACCCGGTTCCCTTGGATGGGTGCAGCCCATTCCCACAGCCCAGAATTTCCTTGCTGTCCTTCTCACGTAGCAAATGTGCTCAGCCCCAAACACACGGCACAAAGTATTTTCCACTGAGACTAATAAGAATTAGTCATTCTCTCCATGTTCCTCTTTCCCTTGCAATTCTTACACCATTCTGTCGCGGTTACCATCCAGTGTCCTAAATCTCCACGTCTCTCCAACCCCATCGTGGTGCCCAAAGGCAGGAGGATCTTGAAAATATTCTTTCAAGCCATTTTTCCTGGATGAATGATCTCATGACCTAAAGAGAGCAAATTCAGAAACAGCATTTTTCTGTCTTGCGTTTCTGTCTCCTATCTTGTACCTCTCCTCAGAGATTTGATTTTCCCAGAGAGGAAAATCAATCACAGTTCTAACCTCCCAGCCTACAGAAATATGCTAATACTTCATTTATAAACACCACGAGCAATTGGCCCTGCCATGAAGATTTAATGATTTTTAGAGTATCTGGGATCCATCTTTAGAAAAACACTGACACTTGATTCCTTTCATAAACTCTTTCCCCTGATTCAGCAGTTGTTAATTTCTACTTAATTGCTTGGTGTTGACATTAGATTCAGTTTCTCAGGTTCCTCCCTGAAATGGTCCCCACGAAGGCTTCTCCTGGGTTGTGTGGTGCAACCCTTTATTCTCCCCTTAAATTATGAATTAAATGGTTTGAAACCATACGCTTTCCTCCTTTTTTGTTTTACTCCTGAAGACTTTTATGTTATCAGTCTGACAGTAGTTTCATGTTTTCTGAGTTTAAAATTAAATTTAATTTAAATTCGATTAAATTTGGTAAAATTTGGATAGGTGTAACCCATAAGACCTTTTGTGTGTCTCTTGTGGTTAAATCCTCTTTAGTGTGGCTACTTTTAAAGTGTAGCATATTTTTAAAAGACTGTAGCAAAGATAATAAAAGCTTGGACATGAGTCATTAACTAATGAATGGACATGTACAACGTGATGTAGCCCTACAATGGAATATTATTTAGCAACGAAAGGAGTGGGCTACCGATACATGCTACAAGATGAATGAACATTTTTAATTTTTTATTTTATGAAAAAATAAAATTTCAGAACAAAATAAGAGAATAACAATAGTTAATACAGTGTGTATCATTATCTTCAAAGTACTTACTCAGAGTACAAGACATACACCAAAAAAAGATTCTTTCTTAAAGAAACAAAGAGATACTAGCACAAATGAACTTCAAAAGTATATCAGGTGAAAGGAGCTGGTCGCAAAAGATCCTAACACTGCAGTATTTATTCTGTTTATAGGAAATGTCCAGAATAAGCAAAAATAAACTGCGGAAAGTAGATTAGTGGTTACCAAGGGCCAGAAGGATTGGAGAGGAATGGGGACAGACCACTAATGGGTTCATTTGTGGAGTAATTAAATTGTTCCAGAATTAGATTGTGGAGTTGGTTGCACAGCTCCATGATTATACCAAAAATCACTGAATTATGTGCTAATGACATGTGAATTCTATCTCAGTAAAGCTGGCTTATTTTTAAATTTTGGTTTATTTTGAAGCTGAGGTGTGGGAATTGGATGCAGTATTCTCAGGGTAATGCTAGCTGCTTTAACAAGCAAACCTGAACATTAGAGTGACTTCACAGCAGCTGTGTGCTTGCTTCCTCGTTCACGTAAGAGTCCACGGGCCAGAGCTCCAGGAAGCCATGCGGGAACCAGCTTCTTCTGCTGTCTAGTCTTTAGGGCCTCATAGTCCTCTGCGTTCGGGGGTCTCGGTGACCTCTGCATTCAGATGGCAGATGTGAGAGAGGAAAAGGACTGAGGCACGTTTGTCTTCCTGCCCTCTCAGCGTGGGATGCGCCCAGTCATTTCTACTCAAGTCCACCGTCCTGCACCGCACACTCTATTCCAAAAGACCTGAAAACGGGATGTAGTTTTGTGTCCAGGAAGAAGACCCACGTGTGGCCCAAGTCCAGTCAGGCCCTGCCAAGGGCCCCCTGCCCTTCCCCGTCCCCTTCATCCTCCCACCTGCCCGACTTACCAGCATGCCAGCTAACGCGGTTCTGTTTTATGTATCCCTCAGTCTTTCGCTGCATGCATGTGGTGCGCTGTAGGAGAGAAATGAGCTTTCTGATCCTGTAAGTGGAAGGAGAGCGAGGCTGGCACACGGGATTTATCAACCCGCCTGTCGCTGCCCTTAAGCCGTTGTCCTTCCATTAGACTGTGCTTTCTTCGGCAAATCTATTCTTGTTACTTCCTCTTCGACTATTCTGGTCCCTTGTTGCTTATGGTTGTGGTTTTCATACGACTGTAGATTACTTTTAGTCCATACTGAAATGATTGAGGTTAAGACAATGCACTGTGTTTGTGTGTGTGTGTGTGTGTTTCATTACCAATCCCCTTGCTCAAGAAATGTATTTACAGATTATATCTTTTTGATCTTTTGGAGTGTGAAAACGTTATTATTCTTTCATGAAACCATGGTGCTGGTTGATTATTTTTAAATCTCCTCCTGTTCTAAAATAGACGTAACTTTATGGTTTGCCAGAACGTGGGCAAGCGTGTGCATTGAGAGCCAGAGAGCTTTTTAAAATGTCCCCTGAGAGAAGAGTTTAGGGTTGCCACTCACAGAGCATTTGGAAACACATCACCTTTATCGACCTGACCCTGTGGGTACATTTTGGCCTTCTCAGAAGACTCGTGCCTAGATGTGGTCCATGGAGAGCAGAGTGAAGGGTCTTTCAAGAGTTTAGGAAGTGTTGCTAAGAGGGTGGGTTGTGCGTATATTTCCCAGAAGACTACTAGTCAGGAAAACATAGCTTCTTGTCCATAATGTGCATTTTCAAAACCCCATTTCACTTGGCCAGTTTTCTCACTCTTGTGTCTTCTTGGCTTTGTATCCAGAGTCAACTTGGATCTTGTAGTTACTTACAGATGTACCCTAAAATCTAATGTGGCTTTGCAGTTTGTTTTCAGATCCACTCCCAAATCCTATCTATTTGGTGTGGTTTTATAAATGAGTCACTTAAAGTTTATAGTCAAAATCTCAAAATTGGACCTACGTATCCTCAGCACACATTTAAATCTAGTACATGTCTATCCTAGCAAATGCCCAGGTATCGGTGTCCCACACTGGCCTGATTTCTTCTTCATGCCAGCCCACCAGGGTTCAGGGTCCATCTGTAGAAAAATGAAAAAGTGGGCTGCTCTTATTTCCAGTGTCTCTTCATTTTCTATTCCGTATATGCTAAATTATTAGTGCCGGGGCTTGAGTATTTCATGCTACTGTCATACCGAAGGGTTGATTCTCTATCCATACATAGAATCCGATAGACTTTAAAGTAAAACACAATCGATGTGTACAGGTAAAGCTTACACAGAAACCACCTGTCATGTAGCCATCCTGGAAAGACAGGGAGAGACCCGGTTTGCCTTCGTGGCCAAGGACTGGGCTCTTCTCCCACTGAACCCAGTGTCAGCAGCAGCCTGATCATCATGTGGGGAGCAGTACACACCCCACTGCTCCTCCAGGGCTGCTCCTCCAGGAGCATGCGGGCGCTACAGCTGGGAGCAAAGGTGCTGAGGTATTTATTTATTGCAGCAAGAGGTCAGAATATAAGAATTCACAGAAGCAACAGGGAGATGGGGCTCAGAATGGGCCCTTCTGGAGTCACCATTTTCTTCTTGGAGAGGAGATGCTAATATGTAAGCATCAGTTTAGAATAACTGAAGATGACGAAGAATGAGAAAACCTTTCTCTGTTTTGTGAACTGAAATAATTGCCTCAATAATTGCCTTCTTATTACTGAACTGAGGTAATTAATCCCATTCTAATGTGGGGTCAGAACTTGAGCTTCTGCACTCGGCAACCTGGATTCAAAGTCTGGCTGGGCTACTCCCAAACCTTATGGTGTTGTTTAGTTGTGCGCCTCTGCAAGCCTCAGGTCCCTCGTCTGTAAAATGGAAATGGTGGTATAGGGTCGTGGTAAGGATTTAAGATTTACCAATGTCCCTGGTGAGGTATTAACAGCCATTTTTCTTACCTTGCCAACGAGTAATAAGTATCCCAAGATCTCCTGGACCAATTTTTTCTATCTTTACTATTTTTGTGCCCAAAACCCATCCCTTTAAATTTTCTGAAACTATTGTCCATTTTCTTTCTTCTCCCCTTTGTTCTCTGACTTCCTCTGAAAGTAGGTAGTGGCCAAATGCCAAACTGCCCCTGAAGGAATGTGCCTTCAGAATAGCCCTGCGTCACCTGAAGGTTTCCACCTGGGGACTGTGGGACAGGAATGCATGCTGGCCAAGGGGAAGTGTTGTCGTTTTCCCTCCCACCTCCTGCCGGGGAGGGGTGGGGTAGGCGCAGCTGTGTTGCGCCTGGTGTTTTGAGCACAGCTGTCCCCGAAAGAGCTGACAGACAACACTTCGAGTTTTCCGTATTGTTGTTTTGGAAGGGCAGCGCCCAGCCGGTCAGGACGTGCTCGCACGCTGGGAACAACCTTACCTGCCTGCTTTGTCCCAGCAGGGTAGTTCATCCCCAGGTAAAGCTCAAGTCCCTCCTGAGACCATCCTGCTCCTTACTCTACTAATTAAATGTTGTGCTGGTTCTTCAAGGTCTGTTTCAAATATCAGTTCTCACATGAAGGTTTTCTTAGTCCCCTCTGTACTTCCTTTTCTTCTCAATGCGAACCATCCACTAATCGCAGGGACCCTTTTTTTTTTTTTTTTTTTTTTTTTTTTTTTTTTTTTTTTTTTTTTTTTTGGTGCTGGGGATCAAGGATGTGACGCTAGGATTAAGGGTGTTAGGATTAAGGGAGGGAGTACTGCCCACTCTAAAGCCAGGTAGCCTGAATAAGATATAAGATACAGGAAGAAGCCCCCCCCACCACCACTTCTGGCTGCCTTCTGCCTGTCTGCCAGGCCACCCTGCCTCGGACCCAGCTGACTGTGGACTGAAACGTCTACGAACTGCAAGCCAAATAAACCTTGCTTCCCCTAACTTTGAGTGTCCAGTATTTTGTCCCAACAACAAGAGAAAAGTAACTAAGAGAGATGGCCACCCAGGTTTTCAGAAGCTCAGTGAGATGCTGAAACACTTACTAGGGACATTCACCAGTCAACTGTGCGACTTTGTGACACAGCATAAAATCCTGGGGCAGCACAGGTCTGTAAGAAACAAGCTGTTGCTACTGATAATCAGCTGTTTCTAAGTTTTATGTTGAAATATATATTATGTCTTCATTGTTAGGATCTGTTATCTCTGATTGGCAAAGAAGTCATCACGTAGACCAAAAATTTAAGAAAATATATGGAAAACTCTGGAGATGTTTTGCTCTGTGACCTTCTTCAAATTACAGTTATTCGTTTTGTCAGTAGTCAGAGCTGAGACCTTCTCTTGATCCCGAAACTCTGAGACTTGAAGATAGGTCGCTGCTTTAGGCCAACAACCCTCAGTCTGTTTAAATGGCACTTTGTCCATTAAAAGCAGCACCATGTGGTGGTTTAAGGTTGAAGACTCTGTACTTGGACGGTACATTTTTAAATCTGAGATTGAACATTTATTTGTGTGACGCTAGGCAAGTTCTTAACGTCTCTTTTCCTTGCTTATAAATAGGAATAACAGTCTTCATACCTCACAGTGTTGATGAAAGGATTTAAAGAGATGTGTCCATAAAACAGTGCTTCTTAAACAGTAGGAACTCAATCTTACCTGTTGTTATTTATACTATCCTAAATCATAGTTTTTATTACTTTTAATTGTAAGTGGTAACCGTCATCTGGGTATTTCCTAATAGTCTGTATCAATCTTAATAAATAAGAACTGTGATCAATCCACTTTTGTATAAAAACGATTTTCAAGCTAAGGATGTTTCTTGGTGACAGAGCACCTACCTAGCAGGCCATACCGAGGCTGTAGGTTAGATTCTCAGCACTATGCAAAATAATAATAATAATATTAATAATATCAAGTATTATCAACTATTATTATAATGGTAGTTATTATATATAATTATTATAATAGTTATTATTATAATAACCCTTATTATTATTATTCATGGACCAAAGTCTGTACATTTCTGAAGTTTAAAATGTTTTGCCTGGCATACCCTCAGCTCAGCCTAAAATGAGTTATTATAATTTTCATTACAAAACTCCAAATTAGTGTAGTTTTATTTTGTGTTCCCTTGATAAAGAATGACTGTCTTAGAAATACAAAGTATCCAGTGTAAGTTTGCTCTTGACTTATTTAATATTTTGCCACTAAAGAAGACTGGAGGCTTATCCAATTTTGCTTCAAAAAATGAAGACGCTTTTGTGTATTATCTTTCTTTTACCTAGTATCTATTATACCTCTTTGTCCTTATTTATGCTTATGTCCTTTTATCCTCTCTGATTTATAATATTATTGTCTCCAATAATTCTACTGTTTGCTTTTAGAGCCACATCAGACAGTGTTGTAACTCTCACTTGAACCATCAAAAATAATTTATGAAGCCAAGAGAAGATGGGAAGCCTATTGCGTTTACTCATCTTTTTTGTTGCCTTCTTTTTTCTTTTCTCCCAGTGTTCCCTGTTTCCCTCTCCTGTCCTACCCTTCTAGTCAGATAATTTTAATTCATCTCTTAGAGTAATCTGCTGGTAGTAAATTAGCTTCCCATCGCTTAGCATCCACTCATCAGAGAACATCTTGATTTTCCTTTATCCCTGAAGGGTACTTTCCCTGAGGGCCAGATTCCGGGCTGATGGAGGTTTCTGTTGTTGGGCGCCTGCCTTTGGCACTTAGACACATCAGGCACCATCCTCCCGCCTCCTCCAAGGCGACTGATGAGAGAGGCACTGTCGTGAATTGTTTTTCCTCTGCACATAAGGTGCCATGTTTTTCTGGCCACTTTTAAGACTTTGTTACTTTTATTTAGTTTTCAGAAGTTTGACTGTGAGGTGCGTCATTGTGGATTTCTTGCACTTACCCTCTTCAGAGTTTGCTCACCTTCTCGAGTGTGCAGGCCCATGTCCCTCCCCCGGCTCTTGTCAAATCTGGGAAACGTGAACCCCGCTTCTCCGAGACCCTTTTCAGCTTCTCTCCTCTTCTGAGACGCTAGTGACTCAAATGAAAGCGCTTCTCCCGCAGCACCGCACGTCCTCGCAGCACTATTTGTTTTTTTCCTCAGTCTACTTTCTGTTTTAGGATTTGGTAGTTTTTATGGTTCTATTTTCCGGTTCGCTGATTCTTTTCTGCTGTTGAGCACATCCAAAGAGTTTTTAATTTCCATTACCATATTTTTAGATGGAATAAATCAAATTTCTAACTCAACTCCTGCCTTGTTGGCATCACTTTCTTTGGGTCCCTTGAGATGTTGGAAATTTCTCTCCATAACAGATTAGAATTGGCTCACTGCTTAATCCTGAATAAGTAGGTTGCTTACATGGACATTACAGCATATGTCTAAGTCCAGCTAATTCTACCTTAACAAATTGCAGGGACTCATCCTTCTGATAGTGACACAATCATTCTGTGTGATTAACCACAGTACCACCACTTAAAATAAGGCCTGTTTTCTTGTTCTGTTCCTTGGTCAATCGTCTTCAAAAAGAGGGAGACCAGAAAGAGAAAAGAGAGAAGAACCTTGTCCAACCTAGTAATGTGTATCCCTACATCTTTTACCAAAAAAGGAATCTGCTCTACTTAACCTTTATCTAGAATAATGTGCTGCAGTATTTGTCATTCTCTGTTTGTTATTTTTTTAAGAGCAGGAAAACTTATTGGGAGAGAGAGATAACTCCTGAGAGACAGGAGGGGACCCAAAAGTGGGTTGCCCTTCTATTTGTTATTTAGATCTTCTTTATATTAAATTCAATTAATCAACTTCCAAAAGGACTGTGTTTTATCCTTTGTTTAGGAAGGCTGCTAGGAAATCATCCTTTGTTATTACTGACTAGAGAAAACTGAATCATTGCACATGGGTTTGTCCCTTGAAGTATTGCAGTACAGTAGTAAAATGATATGCAAGCACTGAGCCTAAACCCGAAGGCACTTGACTCGTGACAGAGTCTCTAGGAAGGTGAGTGGCCTCATTCTCCTTCAGCACATCCACCTGCAAAGCACGAATCTGCTAGAACCCTCCTACTCACTGAAGGAGCAATGGCAGGCAAGTGGAACGATGGCATGTGATGGTCTATGGAGGACCCATTTGTCAATATGCAGGATTTTTCAATATTTGAGGCCAACTGCTCAAAGGCAGAAATGTATTCATTCTAATAACATCTGGAAATTTAACTTTTACAGTAAAAAATAGAAATAAGAATTAACTGAAGAGAGTTGATTTTTCATCCTTTCTACTTCGTCATTCTGTATTTCCCATTTTACTCCAGGTCCATGATCTAGAAGACTCAGAATGCAGTTAAGAGTACAGTTGAACTGCACCATGATCCGTCCTTTCTTCATTTGTTCTTCCTTGTGTGTGTGTGTGTTCTTCCTTTTTGATTTCACCTTTAGTTCATGCCTAGTTGTTTGCAAATGCTTAGCAATAGATTCTCAGTTGGATATTGTCTTAGATGGAACCAAAACTTTATTGTCATTGTAAGTCCTTTACGTTTTCAAAGAAGAACTTGCTGCCTCATTGGTTCTAGAGGCTTAAGAACAAAGTTTAGTAGAAATCTGATTTTAAAAATTCTTTCTAATACAAGAAACAAGCAGAATTCTTACCTTCTTTTTCCAAGCCTACTTTAAGCAATATTAAATTATATCTTACGCTCTATTTTCTTCATTTACGTTCCCCATGCCGATGTGATAACATTCTTAAGCGAGGTTTGGGATAAAGATAAAGCAAGGAGTTCAGGGATTTCTCATGACTGGAAGAAAACAAAATGAATTAATTTAATGTTTGCTGAAGAGGCTAAGACCTGCCTACTTTAGACATTGTTTGCTTAAATCACTTGGGCAGAAAAATTTCCTGTATGCTTAACTTCAGCTTCTCTTATAAACAAACAAAATGAATTCCCTAAACACTGGACAGAAGGGCAAGATTCTGTAAGGAAAATTCAAACTGGTTGCCCTTTGTAGGGCATAACCTCCACCGAGATGGGTTTTCCCAGGGTCTCCTGAGCTCCAGTGGGACTTCACCTCTCCAAGGTCACCCGGCTGCCAGGAGTGAAACCCACCCGCCATGACAGGTGCTCTCCTACAGCTCTGTCCCTTTGCATCTAATGGCCCTAACCTTGAAGATGTAACAAATGATGGTTTTTGACAAGCTATTCCTAAAACATTAAGCACAAGTAAAGATTTTGTGATGAATCTTCTTCAGATGTCATGGAAATGTCTGGCTATTTAAACTCTTCACGGCCATAAAATTTCCACTTCTGCTGAGTATCAAGGTCCTACTCGATGATTCTGGGCTGATTTAAATCTCACCTTTTCTGTACACTATAAAACTATGATCCAGTGTCTTATAAAATTTCCACTGCATTGTGACAGTGACATGCTGTTTGCCACCTGATGATAGATGTGCATTGCGTAGTGCTGCCTCCTCGTTAAAATATGAAATTCTGTGGGGGAGGCTGAGATTATGACCGGAGGGCAGTCTAAGTACTGAGAAGGGTTTGGTGTCTCCTGCCACCACTGCATCAAATTCCAAACAAAGGTAATGTTATTCATTCAAATAAGGATAAGATAGTCTAACAAATTTCAAAATTTTTTACACTTGTTTTAGAAAGTGTCATCTTTTAAAATTTTTTTTCCGGTCGTTGGAACCCCAGATGCATAGATGGCCTATTGGATAATCTTGATCTATTTGAAGATAAAAACAAATATGCTCCTTGCACATTCACTTGGCACCTGCCTACATCTGTCTGTTTGATTAATGGAGTCCTCCAGTAAATATCTATGAAACTGGAGAACACAATAGAAAATAATTTTCATCTGGATTACTAGTTTTACAGTATGTTATATCAGAATTTCTTCAAATGAAGAACACGTTCTATTTCTGTAGCCCAGATGAAAGTGACCCACTTGTCCTCATTTTTAAACCGTCCCCAATAAAAACTCCATTGAACAATGTGTCTACATTAGTGGGAGATGAAATTTTGCTCAATATTTTAGGGACAGTGGAGGCCTATTTATACCACTCACCAGTAGTCAAACTGGAATTGTGTGTTTTCTCTAAAATTGAGCGCTGACCACACTAGGTCAGGAGGAGGAGAGATCTCTCACCTTTCCCTCTGTCTCACCATCTCTCCCCACATTCCGGATTTGGTACCAAAGTCACGAAGCATCTTACCAAACTGTTTTCCCAATAACACCGGATTCCTCTTTACAAGGAATCCTCCTCTAATTGTTCATAAAATTTACTCAGATAATTAGACCTTGTTTAAGCTAAGAATCTGAGTCTTTTTTAGGTGGGTGCTGGGGATCGAACTCAGGGCCTAGCGCTTGCTAGGCAAGTGCTCCACCAGTGAGCCGAATCCCTAACCAGAATCTGGTTCTTAAACTAAGCATAAACCCTCTGATCTCCTTTTTGATAAAGTCCATCCTTAGGCCAATTCTGCTCACTTTTTTCTAATCAATAGACTTTACACTTTATAGCTGTTTTTACTTCACAGCAAAATTGAGCAGAAAGGACAGAGATTTCCCACATACTCCCAAATCCTCCTGTATTATCAAAATCTTAAATGAGAATAGTACATCATTACTACGGATAAAGTAGGATACACTGTTACTGCCAGAGTCTGTACTTTTCATTAGGATTCACTCTGTGTTACACCTTCTGTGGGTTTTGACAAATGCATATGACATTTATCCACAATATAGAATTAGACAGTAGAGTTTTACTCACCCGAAAAATCTGTACTCTCCCTGGCCCTTGACGACAGTGGTCTGTACACTGTTTCTATAGTTTTGACTTTCCCAGAATGCCATATACTGCAATCATGCCATATGTAGCCTTTCTAGATTGGCTTCTTTTTACTTTGTAACATGCACTTAAGTTTCTTCCATATCTTCTCATGGCTTGATAATTCATTTCTTTTTAGCACTGAATAATAGTCCATTGTCTGGATGTACCAGTTTATTTATCCATTCGCCTACTGAAGGGCCTCATGGTTCCTTCCAAGTTTTATCAGTTATGAATAAAGTTTTACAAACATCCATAGTTTTCAAGTGGTTTGGGCAAATGTCAGAGAGCATGATTTCTAGACTGTATGGTAAGAGTGTGTTTGTTTCTGTAAGAAACTGATGTGTTGGTCTTTCAGACTGGCCCTACCGTTGTGCATTTCCCCACCAGCAATGAGATTCCTGCTTCTTCACAGTTTTGTTCACGCTTCACATGAGTGAATAGTGTCAGTTGCCTCACAGCACTTACTACAAAATGTGACTGAAGTTGGGTGTGGTGGCCGACACCTACAATCCCTGCACACTGGGAGGCTGAGGCAGGAAGATCGCAAGTTTGAGCCCAGCCTGGGCAATTTAATAATTTAGAAAGACCTGTCTCAAAATTAAAAAAAAAATTAAAGGGCAAAGGGTGTGGCTCAGTGTACAAGCCTGGGTTTAATTCCCAGTACTACAAAAAAGTAGCTGATTAGGCAATTGGTTCTCGTGTAAGAGTCTCTGCTTGCCCTTAGGAGAATGGAATATCATGCTACTTGTAGGACACAATGAATTTCACTTCACAGTACACCCAAACAAGACCCAATTCTCATCTTCTTCTTAGGCACCTTGTCAAGATTTTTTTTAAGTTTTCTTGTGTTCTTTGGTTTTGTCTTCCTCTAAATAAGGTTAAGAGATACTTACATTTTTTAAAGAATATTTGTCTAATTATACACTTAAAGAATGGAACATTCTGATAAGGATTGCAAGAGTTTCTTAGTGAATCATGTAATGAGAGGTGAAATAAAAGAGACTTATTCATACCTGCCTAATAGCAAGAGTGTTCTTCCTTCTTACCACTTAGACTTATAAAGTATTTTAAACTTATAAATTATAAACTTTAAACTTATAAAGTACAGCTGGGCATCGTTGTTCACACCTGTTAGGCCAATAGTGGGAGCTTGGGAGGCTGAGGCAGGAGGATTGCAAGTTCAAGCCCCACCTGGATACAGAGTGAAACCCTGCCCAAAAAACAAAACAAAAAGTTAAAAAGTACAATGCAAATGTAAACTTATAACTTTAAAAATATTTATAGAGATATCAAATTGATTGGTCTAATGGGAATAAAGAGCTACGTGAAAGAAAAAAATAGAAACACCTTTTTCCTCAAGTGGAAAGGTTTGTGCTTATCTAAAACTCCTTAGACTCACATAGTTGTCAGAATTGTTCCTTTCCATTCCCTTATAGGTCTCCTTGGGAAACTTTTCCAATTTATTACCTTTAACATCTCACTTCATCTACAAGGTAGATGCTAAAAAATACAGTGACTTTTCCCAGGGATTCTGCGATTTATGACGAGCTCCGGGTTGTGGTTTTTGGTGCGAGGAAGGGTACGGTGTAGCAAGACTGGCTCATGCCTGAACCGAGTGGCTGCAGGGAGCCCCCTTGAGTCTCCACTTCCCCAGTCTGGTCCTTCACCCGGGGAATCCAAGCATTGGATGTTGTCGGTACCCAGAGAGAGTGCATGCTGGGAAGCTGGCATAATCCTGCAGCCAAAACCACCTGAGGTTCATGTAGATAGTATCAGGTAGGAAAGAAAGTGTCAAGGAGAAAGAACAGCAAGGCAGGCCGACATGGGAGCTCCTGTCTGAGCCTGGGGGCTCCTGCGTCTCCCGGATCCTCAGGTCAATCTCTGAGTGGGAACACTAGCAGAACCCAGCCTCCCAGGACTGCACGAGAGGTCATGGCGCATATTACAGGCAGTGGCACTCTGCCATCACCTCCCAACACTTGGCTGCTTCACAGAAGGTCCTTCGGTCAGTGCTTTCTCTCGCAGACAGAGACAGGAAGGAGTCGGTAGAGCTCAGCGCGGGTGCTGGCGGGAGCCGCCTTTCCCAGCGCCGAGATCAGTCTGCTGATGGGCCCCTGTGTGTTCCCAGGGACTTCTTGCCTGGTCAACGCTGACGATACTAAACAATGCTGGAAGTATCTGGGCTGTGTTCTGAACGTTGTTTTTAGACACTTCATGTTGGCCACTGGCCTTCGAGTTGATGTGATCTTTCCTTAGCCCTGTCAACACCACTGTGACCAGCACCTGGCACAGATGTGTCAGTGTCTCAGCTGCTGCCCATGGCAGACGCCGCAGAGCATGGACTCGCCCTCTGAACCCTTCTGTCACTGTTCCCCAGAGAGCCACAACCAACCGCTCAGTATTTCTACTGGAAGTGACACTGTTTGCCATCCTGGGCCCAGGTCACAATGAAGTCACAGGTCCCTGCTTTTGGCTTAAACACATTAATCCTCATCATTGTCTGCATTTCCATTTGCCATGCTAAGGAATTAGATGATTTCCAAACCTTCCACAACCTCACACAATACGTGAGGATAGCAATAAAAGTTGGTCAACTCTCAAATTCAACACTCAGGTTTACTACTCTGGCATTTCCGTTTACCGACTGCCTAGCCCCCTCATTAAGGTTCCAATAGTGGTCACTGGCTGAGCAAAACACTATGGAATCTATAGTATGGATCAGTGGTCAGTGATAAGAAGAGTGAGCTATTGATACACACAACACCCTGGAGGGGTCTCAGCAGAATTATGCTGTGTTGAAAAGGCCAGTCTCGAAAGGTCACACACTGTATGATTCCATTTGTATAATAGTCTCGAAATGATGAAATTACAGAGATAGAAAAGAGATGAGTGTGTCCCAGGGGTTAAGAACTGGGAAGGAGGGAGGCGGCTGTGTCTATTGAGAGTGCAAATTGCTGTAGCTCGACCATGTTGGCAATCATGAGAATCTGCATGTGTTATAAAATTCAAAACATTCCAAAAATAAGAAAACACACACTCCTATAAAACTGGTTGAGGCCCAAATAGTTGGATAGATTGTACTGATGTCAGTTTCCTGGTTAGGAGGCTGTACTATAGACATACACCGGAATGGAAATAGAGAGAAGAGATGGGGTCCCTATTATTTCTTACAACTGCATGTGAATCTACAAATTGTCTCAAAGGATTTTTAAAAGATCTATAGTGAGCATTTTCAGAATTGCGACTGATCTCTTACAGTCAATAAGTATCAAATAAAGGGTATTGTTCCTTCCTTCACAATAGTAAGAGTGTTCCCCAGAGATTTTGAAACCTAATCTGGTTGTTTTCTTAAAATGTCCTAATGTCTCCACACTGGAGACTGTTCTCAAAGACCTATCTCCTCCCTCATCTGACCTAAATCATCTATATTGCAATAGAAAACAGCTCGCCCAACAGTTCATCTGCGCAAGAACCTTATTTAAAACTTGAAGAAGTGTTGGTTTATGGTTATTTTTTTCCTATTTTTAATATGAAACAGTAAAATAAGCAAAAATGGGATCTGGTGGATCTGGTGGTTTCCCCTTACAAATTAGGAAGAGAGTGTCACAGAGTACTATGGCGTTCAGTCAGAGACAGCAAAAAGGAGGCAAGTGTGCTGCCAGTCGGGACCGGTCCTGATTTGATGGCAGATGGCTTGTACTGATCATGGTACTCGTTTTTTGGAAGATCCCGGATGTTTCCTTGGAATTCCTCTTAACGTACCCCGAAGGTAGCTGTTCGTGGTAAACCACCATTGATGAGATGGAGCCCTGAGTCAGCACTTGCCTTCTGAGTCTCCTTCCCTGCAGTCGAGCTTTGTAGTATATTCCATGCTTGCCGACATGCATTTATCTTTCATAAATAAATATTCCTCGATTTGAGTGGTTTTGCATTTAAAGTACAACATTCTTTTAAGAAAAAAGGTCAGGCCAAGTGCAGCTGGTAAACCATCAACAGATTTTAGATCCCTGTATACATCAGACGGGAAGTTCAGCCGGCCGGGGTGGTGGAAAGTAGGTCCTCTGGGCAGTTGTATGCTTTTAAAGCTATTTGTCCTCTTTGCAATAATTAATACATACTGGCAACCTAAGTGTCAAAGCCTGTCAGTATGTAGATGTTGACAATGGTGGCTATTTTTGATAACAGAGTGACATGTAATCTAGAAAAAAGAGAAAAACAAGTAGTTTGAATTGATTTTCTTTACGTGTGCATCTAGACTAGTAAAAGAAAAGCAATAAAACTGCCACCTCACAGGATGGTTTGCCTGAAAAAGAAATCCCATCTCATTCTAGTCCTTCCCGTGGGGCTGCTGTGTTCTGGGGCCTTCATTCCCAGCTGACCCCCCAGCTCAGCTGCAATCAGTGTGGAAGAGCAAAGGAGGGAAGCTCAACACGCCCCATTAGTATGCAGCTGTGGTTATTTACAAATACAATCAAGTTGTCATTTTTCTTTCAATTTATGTGTGTCATTGTTCAAACGATGACTAAACGCTGTTAAGGACCTAAATGCTCATCTGGTTATTTGGACCTATTTAATGAATGGGAGTTAGGTATTTTTATTTTATGAAAATGTTACTTAGACTCAAGCAAAGGCCCTGAGGAACATACTTTCGTGTTATTTCCTGCATTCCTCTGAAATCCAGAAGATGGGCATGACCAGCCTGCCCTCACTCTCAGAGAAACTGAGACTCATGGGGTTCTGGCTATTCGTCCAAGTCTACACCACTGCTAAGCAGCTAAGGCTACAGGGGCTGAGTTGCCTGAAAACTTGCCAGCAAATCAGAGACAGAATTGAAATGAAATCCTGGTGTCCTGCATCTCCTCTTAGGAAACCTTTTATGGAGCCAAACTTCCCAGGTGCTCATTTGTCTTCCACCTTCCAAGTCTAAATTTACGGTGGAAAGAGGCAGACTTCTAGACTACCTATCTCATTTTACTCCAGAAAAATGTGTGACTTCCTTGCTGCCCATCTTGATTATGAGTATGTGCGGAAAATGCACAAGACACTATGGTGCAAGGATCTGTGTCGGGTCTGGGTAAATGCTGGAACACTATCAAAATAACGTTGGGGCTCCTGTAACGCAGGGGATCCCGAGGTCTCGGGGAGACTCTCCTCCAGTTTCCTGTCACTCAATGGCTGATGCCACCTTTTGGGGAATTAGACACTTGGGATCTGTTTTCAACCCACTGAGCTTCAATTTAACACTCAGGACAGTCTGAATTCCCTTCAGCCCTCACTGAAATGATCCCTGATACCATCTTGTTAACCCAGACGGACAGACGATATTAAAGCCCAAAGTCCAACAAATGCCTGAGGACCTTTGCAAGCTCGGACACATTGGCGTCTATCTTCGTGGGTATTTCAAATCACAGATACCATCGTTCAGTGAGTTTTTGCTTTGCTTTTGTTCGGTGACATTTAACACTCAGCCTGAGGAACAGCTCATTAAGCACCCGGTCTTTGTGCCTTCCGGCTCATTTCTATCCCCTGATGGAAATTTAATTTTAAAAAAGGTTCATTACAAAGCTGTGTTATTATAACTCATATTGGGGCAAAAATAGATCTCTCCGATGGAATGTTCCCTTGATCTGAGTAGCTTTCAGTTGTTCAAATATTTATTGAGTATATATTATTTGCCAATCATTTTGCTAGAAACTGGAGATTCAAGGAGAAGCGATCAGAGAAAGGGCCCTCTTGTGCAGGACAACTGTGAGGATGAGCCTGTATGCAAGTGGTGGCTGGAATAACGCGTTTACTAGTCCGGAGGCGGCGGGGAGGAGAGGACGGCTCTACCTACACGATGGGACCGAGGCCTCTTGGTGCAGAGGTGGTGATGGGGCTTTTTCCCAGACCCCCAGTAGGAGTTTTGCTGGGTGAATGTGTTGAGAAAGGGAATCCAGAGGGAAGGAGGTGTGCGCTCTGCAAGAGAGGCTGGCATGGGTGCAGTGGGGAGGATGCAGGTGGCTGGGTACCAGGAGCAGAGCCAGTGCATGGGCCAGGCTGTGGTGAGGAACGGTCCCTCAGGCCGTGCAAGCAAAGGGATTTTATAGGAAAAATAATTGACCAATTTTAGGCAGGAGCGTGATGTGATCAAATTTGCAAATTTGAAAAAATAAAAAAAAAGAGATTCCTCTGGCAGGGGTGTGGAGAATGGCTTGAAACAGGCAAGGAACCAAGAAAGAAAGAAGTCCAGGATCTTGCTGCCCCTTGGCGGGTGACCATTGTCACCTGCCAGTAGGAGCACGGAGGTAATGGGACTGGATGATACTCAGGCCTCACTGGAAATCCTGTGTTAAAGTAAATCCGTCAGGAGAAGTTAAGTATTTTTAAAAGTAATTTTTACAGAGAACAGTGGCCCAACCTCACCCACACAAGCACTCCTGTGTTCTCTCTGAATAACTGGTTGCTGGTCCCTTTGCAGATGTGTTACCCGGTAGGCCACACAGGTGCCAGAGCCTGACCACCTATCTGTGTCCATTTTTCTGCCCAGCGAGGTTTCTGGCTCCTGTACTTTTACTTGTCTCATCTGTAAAAGAAATGATCATGTTTCATAGAGTGGTAAGAATCACCTGATAATATTTCACCCTAAGTAGGCTAATAGATGCATGATAATTATTTAATAATATTACTTACATTATAATTTAGTTAAAGTTTTTCATAGCAGTCCCCCTTGCCCTTCATTTTAAAGGCTATGACAGATGTTAGGAAACCCAAGTGGCCATGCTGCACATGCACCTTGCTCTCTGCAGTATTCTTCTTCACCCGGCTTTGAGACAGGGTCAATCTCGCCGTGTGACGGAGCAGACAGCTCTGCCTCCTGGGCACCTTGAGATCATGATGTTAAGTGAAACAAATCAGACACACAAGCTTAAAGTTGCATCGTTTCTCTTACATGAGAAATCCAAAGTATAAATAAGTTAAAAAGCAAAATAAAGATCGATAATAGGAAATAGGAAGATAGACCTTTTGCCAGGGGGAAGGGGACAAGAGATGGAGAGAGTGAGACAGGGGAAGAGAAGGGGATGGAAAAAGAATTAAAATGTGTTATGTTCACATACTGACTCCTCATAATGAGTGTAATCATTATGTGCTGTAAACATGGACTAATAAAAATAAAAATGAAAAAGGAGGGTACATAGTGTAGAGGAGAGAATACTCTTCTGCCCATTGCTGTAGGAGAGTGGGCAAGTTGTTTCACATCTCTGGCCCTCGGCTCTTACACTTCCTGGATGAGAGTTACACGGCCTGTGTCTTAGGGTCTTCACGAGGAGTAACAAAACGCATCTCAGGGATTAGATTGGCTCTCATCTGCCGTGACGGCTGAAGCACTATTGATTTCTGATGTTCGTGCCCACGCTTCAGAGAGGTAACCAGATGCCAGATGGGATTTCCGTTTGCGTCTCCACTTTAATGTGCACCAAACCCAACTCCTCTTAGACACACTTACCCTCTTGTGCGCCTGCATTCATAGCACAATAAATGGGCCATTATTTGTCCTGGCTACTTAAAATCAGTATCTGTGTTTATCTTCTTCTATTCGAGAACAAGGTCTTGCCGGTTCCAGCTCATCATTTCCTTCCGTATGTTGTATCTCTTCATGCCTACTCCAGCTGTCAGCGGCATCGCTGCCTCTTGCTTCGGTCGTTGGAAAGTCCCTTGCGATTGGTCTTCAGCCCTTTTTGGTCTCACGCCACTTCCGTTCCATCCTCCACTTGGTTAGCAGAGTTTACTGTCTGACAAAAACACATCTGATGTCGGTCCTTCGGGAAACCCTTCGGTCACCTCCAGGAGAAAGTCTATGTTACTTGTAAAGTGCTATAAAAATCGTCATTTCATCAAGTGTTATTTTCATGGTTTTCTTTACATTCCAGTTGTTCTGAGATGCTCTTGGAGCCACTGTGCATGCATTTCCCACCTCCAGGATTTGTTTGTGCTGTCCCCTCACCTGGCAGGCTCCCTCCCAGTTTTTTCCTATGTTAATTTCTACTAAACTTAGCACTACTACTGCCGCCGCTACTCCCACACTAGCATCTAGATACTAGAGGATGCTGGAGGATGCTCTGACACAGTCTGGTGTGAGAGGTGTCAAGATCCCTCTCTCTCGCTCTCTCTCTCTAACTGGTCATCACGTATTGCTCCCTGAACTGAAGTGTCTCACTGTTCATTGTTGATATCGCTCACTTCCTTGGTGCGTTTCATTTTTTTAGACACGTGTTTAAACACATGTTTAGGTAGCATTTCTTTCCAATTCAATTCCGCAACACATCGCCTTCTGGGTCAGTGTTTAATAAGCAGTATTTGTATGGTAAAAACAAAAAATTACCATTACTTTAGACTCACTGTTGAAAATTTCGGGGGAATTTCCCTAAAATTTTTCCCTACCAGTGAAAAAGATTCCTCAGTATGAATGCAGTGGGGTCCTTGGGCTTTCAGAGGACGGTGTTGGTCCTGCTCAAAAGAAGGGAAAAGATTCTGCTAAAAGTGACTGTTATCGTTGATTAGAAATTTATATGGTTTTCTCTTTCCATGTTTTTGTCAGTTTTGGAGGAAGGTTCTTCTTCAGTTTTTCAGTCGTGTATGTGTGTGTGAAGGAGGGAGACAGAGAGACAGAGAGAGAGAATACACTAAAATCTATATGTAACCAAAAGGAAGCTGAATGCTCTTGCCCACTGTTTTCAGAACCATTTCACCAAAGCCCTCATAATGATATAAACAGGTTACACTGGACCTAGACACATAGTTGCACATAAAGAGGCAAATTAAATATAAAATATGTTTTAAAAAACAAGACCTATTTCCCAAAGGATACTCCATTTTCTATTATATTATTTCGGTGAAATGATTGTCAAAATTCAGTACATCGATTTCTTGACCCGCTAGAGTGGCTGTTTCTGGCCCGAAGATACAGAACCAGTTTGCTTTCAGCTCTAGTGCAAAGGCCTCCCCCAGTAAATGAGCAAAGCACACCTTCTGGGTCCCTCTCCTGGGAGCTCCACCTTTCTGGGGCAACTCCAAGCAGGTCTGTGCAATTCCTTCATGGGCAGACGTGGAGCTGCTGTCGTTGGGAGCGATTTCACTGAGCTGAGAGTCAGTGATCTGGAGAAACTAGAATCTCGGCATCTGGAGCCACAGGGAATTTTCTACTGGCGAAGCCCGGAGTCTGACTAGCTTTCAAAGTTCCAGAACTGGGGTGGCAGAAACTCTGGACTTGGCTCTCGTGAGCTGGGCTCCCGGACCCTGATCCCTGCAGCCAGCTGCATCACAATTGCATGGGTCCAGGTCAGGTCGCTGGGCCTCAGTCCCAGAGTGTTTCAAACAGGAACGAGGCCTCCAGTGTGGACATTTTTCAAGCTCCCTCCAAGTGACGCTGGGTAGAAACCCCTGGCTGGCCTCTGTGACCTTGGGGTCACTTCCTGGAGGACAGTCTTGAGGTCTGCTTTCCTGCCACGGTTGTTATGGGAACAAAGCATGTGGTGCGGGTAAAAGCCCCAAATAGGCGAAAGCCCTACAGGCGCACGATACCGAGGCCAACCAGCTTTGCCCTAAGATCAAGAAAAGTTAAAGCTGTCTCTCTGGGTTTAGAAATTCCAGGGTGAACCACAGTGTCTGTATACAACCAGCAAAGCCAAAGAGCCAAGTACAGAAGAGGAAGTAGTGAGAGATCATCTTCCAGTTGGCTTGCATTCTCCTCGCTTATGTTGAAAATTATTAATAGAAGACGATGTACAAAAACAGATTATTTTCATCTAATGAGTTTGCACATTTTGCTCATAGTAACATGAGGAATTTCCTAGAATTTAGAAAAAAATTACTCAGGTGAATTTTCAGAAGTGTTACAACAGGAAACCACGGTAGGACTTTGGCCTCTCTGAAACTGAATGATGCGATGTTCTCTGGTTATTCCTGGTGGGAAATCATCGTATTTGTGTTGCGTGCTGGTTTTCTCCTCTTTTACAAATGTATATCGGGAGAAAGACAAGAGAAAGTTTGCGTCATCTAACCAGTAATTGAAGCCTAAGTGAATCTGACAAGAGTTTGTCTGAGAAAATTCAAAGGAAATAGAATGTTCAGTCTTTGAGGAGAAGGCATCAAAGGCTTTCTCAGACAGTATATGAAAAAACTTCAGTTTTTCGTGCTGCTGGCCAAGGAAAGCGTGGTGCAGAAGCAGCCTACACTTCCGTCATGAACATGTTAGACAATATGATTCCTCCACTGAGAAATGACGTAGCAGAATGTCAGGTCAAAGTGGCCAAAATAGTCAAAAAGAAAACTACTTTACATGGTTTCACGAGAAAAACAACATCATTTTCTATATTTGATGTTCTAGAAAAGAACCCAATTTTCTAGATTTGGCTGTTTAAGTTGGACTCTGAGCCCTCCCTCTGCCTCTGCTTTGTCGCGTGACTTTGACTAAGGTCATTTAACTTGCCCTGAACCCAAGTACTCGTCCGTGAAATAGGCAAGACAGCGCCGATCTCAAGGCAGTGGAGAGGATCGCACAGGCGACGTGAGGAGCATATGATTCTAGACCTTCGCCGCCACGTAGACGGAGCTGTTGCACTGGGTCAGCGGTGTGTGTGCTGACTGCTGGTGCAAACTGGGCAGTCTTCCCTGGTCAACCTGCGGCTCCTTACTTCTAACTGTGGTCGCCGTGAGTTCTCCCCACTCCCTCGACCCAATATCAATCACTCCCTAAACTTTCTCGCTTCATACCCTAAATCTTTATTTAATCTATCTCTGTCTCTCCATTTTCTACGGGCACTGCCCTATTTTAGGGGCCCCTCCATCTCCTTCCTTCTAGTCTTTGTTCTTTAGTCCACGTAAATCTCAGTGCCAATTACGCACCACCGGGGTTGCTTGTTCCCTGGGAGTCCGGCTGCCCACGAGTGCCGAGCAGACAGACAATGTGTATGCAGCAGGACTAACGTAAGGATCCAACGGACAAGGCCTGCGAGAGGGACTGGAGTTGTAACAGCACACGGGAAAACTGAGCCTCTTTCCTCCTCACCATCACTGCTAATGGCCACACTCTTTATTTTTATTCCTAAAATAACTGGAATGTTGTCTTTTTTCCCCTTCTACTCAGATTTGAAAGCTGCAGGCCCAGCAAATTCACTGTGGCCGTTTGTGAGAGAGACAGACGGGTGACTCGTGCAGCCAGAAGAGAGACAGGCAGGTCCCGTGAGGCAACATGACGGAGGGCTTGGCCGACTGACCAGAATCCAGACCGTCCGTCATCGAGGGTCCGGGGACAGACGCTGCGGATGCTGAGACTGGCTCTGGCCTGGCTCTTTCCCAGGCATTCAGGAAGTCATGTACTATCTGACGAAGAGTCACGGGAAGGCTTGGCGTGACTGGGCTGTCTCTGCCAAGATAATTCACTATGTGCTGCTGCCAGACGTTGATGTGAACAGCACATGCCGGCAGAGTAAGGAGGGACGTAACACATTTGGGCAGCCCGCATACTCCCTGGAAGAGTGCGCCCAGGAGGGCAGATAGATGCGCCTGTCAGTGTTTTATGAGCAGCTTTTATTAGATTCTCAGCGGAGTGTCACCACAAAGAGATTGAGAGCCACCGCCGCTTAGCAAGAGCTCTTACTGGTTGCAGCTCAGAGGACCTTTCTTATGAGTGTGCTTCTCTTTGGATCCCAAAACACACCCCGCTAGAACAGAGCCGGAGCCGTGCACTGTTTCCGTGAACTGTAGGATGTCAACACATTCTACTCCATTTGTTTTTTCAACAGGATCCACACTGACGTTCTGAGTTCCCTCTTAAAAGCTGCCGGAACATGCTTGAGTCTATAAGACTTTTCTAATCATAAACTTTCCCTGTCACTCTTTCCTATTTCAAAATCAAATACTAATTGGTTTTCTCATATGATGAATTCCTTGGGAATGAAGGACCCAAGCTTGGCGTTTTATCCTACACTGTCCAGACAGCCCAGGCGCAATACTTGTAAATACAGTGGGGCCTCAGTTCAGGAATTTAATTCTTTTCATGATTCTGGTAGCAAACCGAATTGGACACAAACCAAATCAAACTCAACAGTTAGGTTTGATGTTGACCTTATGGGGAAACTTGATTCAGTTCTTAACCATTCAGTTTGTGACCAGAATCGTGGAAGGAATTGAGTTTGTGACCTGAAGCACCGTTGTAAAACCCTCTAAATGCCAGCAAGTGCCCAGAGCAGGTGAGACCCGGGAGCCACTGCAGACTGGGCCTCCTTCCTGGGCCTGGGCACCGACTCCACTCCTCGGCGGGGAGGTGGAGTGTGCAGGAAACCGATGGCTGGAATAACTGAAAAGCAGACTCTGAAGTCTCTGTCTCTGTGACTAAAATAAAAGCTGACAGTTCAGACAGAAACAGTGCGGTCTTCTCCCCTTGTCCTCTGGTGGCGAGCCTGAATCTATTCTAGATAACAGGGAAGGCCTGAAGCGACTCCCACCACACTGCCACCAGGGGACACACACAGATGCCTTCCTCGCCACCTCATTTTCTTCAGAGGCAAAGCCTGCCTCTGGTGTACAGGCCTGCAATCTCAGCACGCAGGAGGCCGAGCAGGAGGATCACCATGAGTTCGAGGCCAGCCTGGGCTACATAGCGAGTTCAAAGCCTACATATCGAGATTCTGTCTCATGCAAACATACAAACCTACTAACTAACTAAATAAGCAAAGGCCCTGTGACCTGCAAATTACAAGAACGGGATCTGTTCCCTAATGGAGTCTCAGGCAACATTCGAAAAAACCCAAGGAGGCGAATCCTTCCTGAGAACCGACTTCCCGCGGGTGAGGAGGGCTGAGCTAGCTTGAGGATGCTCTGATTTCCACCGTCCAGCGAAAAGAAGGGCATTGGAAGGGAGGCGTCCTAGGCATGCAGACCTACAGGGCACACAGACAGAGCCGTCTGGAGAGTGGAGAGAATTCTCCTCTGGCCGGAGTGAGGGCGCAGAGTAACAGCGCTGGGGAAAGACTGCAGGGCGGGTCCTGGACTGCGCGCTGAGCCGGCAGCGCTGTCTTTCCGGCCTTGAAAGCCGAGTGGATTCTGCTCGCCCCACCTGGGCGAGGGGAGCCCGGCGTGTGGCTATGCAGCCGAGCGGGCTTCGCCACGGAGGGGCTGCTCCGGGAAGCGCATCCTTAGCCACCTGGCCGTGCGATGGATCGCAGAGCGCTCACAGAGACCAGGCTGACCCAGGCGAGAAGCAGGGTGCACAGGACGCGGGAGAGGCGCAGCACAGCACACTGGCTACACAAGCGTCCTTTCTGAGTAGTGGGCGCGCACTCTGAAGAAATGGTTAAATGCACAGTAGATACAGGACCCAGGGCGGAGTCGTTTGTTCTGGTCACCAAGTGCACATTGCTGCACGTGCTGCACCGCTATGTGACGGCAGCGCGGCAGGCCGGCACCAGAGTCCCCAGCACGGGAGGGAGGTGTCCTGCTAGGACTTCAAGACACTGGGGTTTCGCCTAGTGTAGACCCATCTTCCGAGACACCGTGGTGCCTGCGCCCCGGTATGACCGAACCTCGTCGCGGCTCCACTGGCCTTGCGGACGCCATTGGGAAAGGAGCAGGAGGAGGCCGGAGCAGGAGGAGGCCGGAGCAGGAGGAGGCCTGCTCAGTGCTGGGCTCGGGAAGATTCAGAGGAGAAATGCTGGGCAGCCCCACTAGGGCGCCAGCCAGCTTTGGAATAAGCACGCAGTTTCTCTAGTAAAATGCGACTGTTTCGGGAAGAACAAAACACATTTGTGGACGGATCACATAATTAGCTCAATTCCTCCTCAGCATTTGGATCTCGATGTTTCCACAGACCCTGTTTCTAACGTCATTTTGTTCTCTTTGGTTGTTTTTTTTTGCTATGATTTCCGCCACTTGCGACTTTCATTCTGCCTTTGAGATTGCAGTCTGATAAACTGAAGAGTATATTAAGTATACTTACCAGAAAATTTACTCCAAATACTGAGCACATTTTGGCTTCAAATGCATTAGCGTCGTGATTCTCATTGTCAGGGGAACGCGGTGTAGCCATGCGGGGTTTGCCACACCGTTTAGGGAGTAAGGTGATATATTTAGCATAGAAATGGAAAGGAAAACTATACACAAAACTAAAAAATTATTCAGTATGCTAGAGTATACAGATGACAGATACATCATTTGTGTTCCGCGTCTCTCGGTTAGAAAGATTATTCATGCTGTTATACTTACTGCTCACACACATGCCCACTCGTAGCTGGTGGTGCAGCATGGTAAAGGTGCGGATGTTTGAATCCGGGCTCCTCCGTCATTTCCTGCCAGGCTGCAAGCCTGTTCCTTAATCTCCCTGGACTTGGGTTTTGCTCGCTAGGCCCAAGCCAAATGTTGATCCCAACCTGTGGTTCTGTCATTTGACTACAGTGCCTGTAAGTTGTGACACGTTATTTCCTCTTTCTAAAAAAGCACTTGCTTGGATGCTGATTAAAAATGCCCTTCCAAAAACAAGCGTGATTGTGATTTTTACTGGCAAAAAGAGAAAAACCAAAAACTTTTAAAGTCTTCTTTTAATCATCACCTTTAGGGGAAAAAATTAATTTAGCAAACCATAGATAGATGCGTGTATGTGTTTTTTTTTCTATTCCAATTTTTTTTAATTCCAATATTTTTAAGGATTTATCCTAAGGTCAGTTTTATATCAGATTGAATTTCTAGGAATATTGATTGTGAGTGCCGTTTTTATGTCACTGAGTTTGCTACACGCAGGACTGACAGTCTGCTGTTTATTGCCAGCCTGTGGGAAAATATCCACTACAGATTTTCCTTGGAGAAGGAACTTGGCAAAGGACGTGTCTTGGGAGGAAGATGATGAATATGGCTGTAGATTATACACGTTCCATGTGGGTGCCTGAGATTATCTTGATAGATTGTTGAAAATTACCAAGATTGTAAAGAATCTTAGAGTTAATATTACCCAACAGAAGGAATTGGAAAAGACACTCAGTTTATGAGGGTAAATGAATTTTTCTCCCCTTTTCATAATAATAGGAGAGAGAGAAAGCTCTTCCCATTGCAACTGGGTTGAACTCTTTACATTTAGAAGATATACACTGTTGTTACAATTTACTACCTTCCTATCTTCAATTAAATGGTACCAAAATTATATGAATAAAGGATGATGCTTTTACCTGGATAGCACTTTACATATCTAGATACATTTTCTCATTTAATGCCATAATAATGGGAACCAAGTATTTTGCAGTTATAGAATCTGAATTTTTTTTTTTTTTTGCCAGGGTGGGGTGGTACCCGGGATTGAACTCAGGGCCTTGCACTTGCTAGGCAAAGAATCTGAATTCTTGAGAGATTAAATGATTTTTTTCACCATTACACAGCTGGTTAGTGATAAAGCTAGAATCTGGTTTCAGGTCCTACTGCAAATGTAATGAATCTCTGAGAGGTTTATTTCAGAAGTTATGGACGTTTCAACAGAAGGCTTTAAATTAGTCTGCGTTTCAATTAAAATTGTCAAAATTGGAATAATTAACGTACTGTCACAACTGGAAAACTCGTGAGAACTAAGAAATACTCCAGTATTCAGCTGTTCTGGTAAATTAGGTATTTTAGCTAGAGAAAGTTTGTTTTATAACTCAAATACAGATTATAACTCAATGCTAGTTTTCAAATAATTATACAGCATAGTACTTTTAACACTAAAACAACACTCAATGTAATTTTGTCTTCTTATGATTTAGAAAATGCTCTAGATTTTTCTTTTGCTTATCACAGTTGCCATTGTGTGAATTAGTCACTGTCGCCTCGGGCTGGTTGGTACGGGGTGATAGGCCTTGATGTTGGGGGAAAGTGTTCAGGTGATGTTGGTTTTCTACTCCAGGCCTTGCAGAGACTGCCCTTCCCATTTACACTCCAAGTCCTTAACTTGATCTTCAGGTCCGCACATGACTTGCTCTTGAGCACCTCATCTCACGTCACTCTCCACCTAAACACCATCCAATTGTGTCCCTTGATAAGTAGACAGGGAGGAGCTAACGTGGGCACAGGCTAGCTACTGGAATGGGGCTTTGGGGGTTTTGGAAACTCATCTCTGCCAGTCCTCGAAGATTGGAGAAGAGGATGCTGATCCATGATGGAAATTTTTGCCACTCTGAGCTTGCCAAGTAAATACCTTGGCCCTAGAATCAGAAGCATTAATAGAATAAGAGCATGAGTTTAAGTGCCTAGAATATAGGTAAGAAAATAATAGATCATTTAGCCCAAGAAGGTGTTGAGAGGTGGCTTCATAAATCTGCAAGGTCTACAAAGGGTTCATTTTCCAAGAGAAATGACTTGAGGGAAGACTAAGAGAGAGCAGGTTTTCCTAACCAGACAGGCCTGTGCACCCATTGGGATTTATAGCCAAAAGATGAGGGATGGAGGACCTGGATGATGCTCATGGTGGTGATTATTAGAAATCTTGTGAACAGGATCAGTCCACATGCACCTGAGGCCTTCAAGACCTAAAAGGATTTAGATTGTAACTAAGTTGTATCTTTAGTTTTCTTTCAGATCTTTTATTTCTGTGTAGATATATCTGATAGCTGATTGTCTTTAAAAAAATAGCCCAGTGCTTACACGATTTTAACCTTTTAAACTATTCCCATTCCTTTTTGGAAGTAGGTTTCTTGGATCCTTCCCAGATGAACTTGGCTTGTAACCTGTAGCATGTTGGATGGGGTGGAGCCATGTCAATCTTTACGGCCCTGGCCTCTCTCTCCACCTCGTCCATACATTAGGTTAGAATTAAACCAAAATAAACACGTGGACTTCACGTTGCAGCTTTCTTTTTTAATAAAACTCTGAAGAATGTGACTCAGATCATTAAGTGGTACATGTGGCAACAGTTTATAGATTTTACCGAAACACTTGCTTCTCCCTCCCTAGATGAAGTACTAAAGCGTGGAAGTGGGATGGGACGCAGCTCAGCGCTAGAGCACTTGCCTTCATGCGCAAGGCCCTCAGTTCCATTCCTTGCACTGGAAACAGAATTAAGGGTGGAGGATATATGAAAAGCATTTCTGTTACTGTCCAGTCGCTTTCATTTGGATTTTTCACTGGAGTCTTTCGAAAATGAGATTTGGTGAATTATAATTCAACTGAATTTTTCTGTTTATGCCTGAAATCAGAGTCTGTCTGAGCAGGACCCATGAGTTCCATTGCTTTCTACATGCCTGCATCAGATGGGGGAGGACAGGGAGGCAGGGAAGGTGGAGAGAGAATGGAGGAGAGAAAGAGAGTGAGGAGCTTCTAACAGAGCTGGTCATGATCTCACCAGGTCCTGAAATACATTTCCCTAAGAAGGGCTCGTGTGTCCCCCTACTAGGCCGGAAGTTAGACATCCCAAATGCCCTACATAGAACCGCTTTCCCAAGGAGCAGTGCACCGGCTTACTGTGCATCACTCTGGGAAGACAGTAACGCATTAAAGTTCATAACAAACTTGCGCACAGAGAAAACGTTCATCAGCGCTACTCGAGAAAGTTACACACCTCGCCGTGAGTCTTCTGCTCCACTTATCTTCTAGGACGAATGTGGCCTGATGACATTGCTGGAGACTGAGTTTTATTTTCCTGTGATTGCTATAACAAGGGAAACTCGAGACTGAAATGTGTATTATTTTCAATTTTTGATGTCATATCTTTGTTTCTAAAGAAAGAGATCCACAGAGCTGCCACAAGGGCTGAAATCAGGCATTTAGTTGGTCTGATGTAATCGGTTAGAATAGCTGATTTCTGCTTGCTTGTAACAGTCAGTGCTCCAAGAAAAGCAAAAGAAATCTGCATAAAGGAATGGCCAGTATATTTCAGGTGTTATTCAAGGTTCTTACACACTTTCGAAACTTGCAGAAGCCTTTGGGATTGTTAGCTGAGAAAGGTGAGACATTAAGCAGCGTCACCCAGGAGATAGCGAGCATGAGCCTCGGCCCCAAGTCTCCGAGCTCAGCGCTGATGGTGCGCTTCCCAGCTAAGCGTGCTTCCCATGGATCTCACTACTGTAGCTTAACGAAAGTTGTTCGCTTGCTTAAAATTCTTAACAATTTCACTCAGCCTATCAGTCCATTAATATTTGCACCGCGAACATCAAGCCCTTTTGCGTCAAATGTATTCCATAACTATCTTCTTTAATCTTCTCTCCCATGTCACAGAAGGTCAAATATTTCTTTTTTGAAAGGCTACTTGAGCCCCCTTGAAGTTCTTAAATGCCTTTTAGAAATACCCATGTTAGCGTCTAAGCATGAATTTCCATGTATCCCACTTGAATTTCAAGGTGTCATCCATGCCAGACTCTTTGACAATCCGCTGAGTTTGGAGGGTGCCATTAACATCTCCCCCAACAGGCTCAGCGCAAATGAGGCACGCCAACTTGCAAAGGGGCTTTGTGCTTACCCGGCACAGACACGGCCTGGATTTCCTTTGAGTTAGTTGAATGCTAATGTAGCGTATTCAGACCGAAGCACACAACCCACCAACTCTGAGCCATTCATTTTGGTTAGAATTACAAATATGGAGAGCTGCCAGTAAAGGTTTATTGAGGACCACCATGAACTGGGTCCTGCTAGACACTGATCTCAGCTTTTCCTATTTCTTGGCGCTCGCCTAGATTAAGCATCTCATAAATCCTAGCAGTAGTCTATCATTAAAAACTTTAGGAGGGACTGCCCTCCATCCTAACCCAGCTGACGTCTTTCCATAAGACCTTTGTATGACAAAGAATCGAAATTGGATTACAGTACTTATATTTAAAACTCAGAGGAAAAACTGATATGCAAAACACCTTAATGTCTTCTAACAAATACAGGGACCATCATGATGAATAGGCACCGCCATTCTGGAGTTGCTCTCAGTACACGGCCTTATGCTCGTGGCAATTAAATTGGCCTGTTTTTTTATTACTGAAACCAAATGCTTGGCATGAGTTCATGAAGAAAATAAGTAATTCCATTACATGTGATTCACCTTTGAGTAACCCTCCCAGCTGATGTAGAAGCAAGCTGAAAATTCACATTTATTAGAGAATAATCCGGTTAGCAAATATATATAGGTCTCTGCACGTTCACTGGAGAGTGTATGGAGATTTCAACATGCAAAATAGTCTTCGTGTTTAAGAAATGTGCAGCCTCGTTGCCAAAAACGTTTGCATTTGAAAAATATATCTGTCTTAGTTACTTTTCTCTCGTTTCTGAGACAAAATACTGGACACCCAAAGTTAGAGGAAGAAAGGTTTATTTGGCTCACAGTTTGTAGAGGTTTCAGTCCACAGTCAGCTGGCTCCAAGCTGGGTGGCTGGCAGACAGGCAGAAGGTAGCAAAGCAAGCAAGAGAGCAAGCAAGGGGGGTCAGCACAGGGGTAAGCAAGGGGCAGGGCAGCCTCTTTCTGTCCCTTATATCTTATCCAGGCTACCTGGTTTTAGAGGGGTAGCACTCCCACCCTTAATCTTAATACCCTTAATCCCAGCATCATGTCCTTGATCCCAGCAGAACTACGCCAAACCAATCAGTGGACTAATGTAGTAATCACACTCTCTAGATCCAGCCCCACCTATGACCACACGAAGCTTTGGAGGGACATCTAGACACAAACCACAACAATATCGCTCCCCGTTTTGGTTTTGGTTTTTAAGAAAAGAGGAAAATGAATTGTGCTGATGAACAAACAACAAGATATCCCAGCATCAACATGAAGCGAGCTCTTGGCCAGATAGGGCCTTCGGATGCGGTCTGCAGGTAACTGAGGGCCCGCGGGCCCTGGCGCCGGCTCCCTCCCGTGGCACATAATCAATACTCACTGCTCCCAGCTCAAGGCACTGTGTCGGGCCAGGTAAAGAAGTGCCTGGCAAATCTCCTAAACATCGTCAGCACTCAATAAATCATCTCTATTCATTTTCATGACGAGTTTTGCAGTGTCCGCCGAGCGCAGTCTCTCCCTAGCGGTGCCTGCGTCTGAGCACGCTGGCCCGCACCTGCCGCTCCCTCTTCTTCCTGGGCGCTTCTACACACACGGAGAGCATCTGGGAGGAGCTGCAGTGCAGATGTGAGCTCCAGAAAAGGGCCTTTTTAGAAATTACTGTACAAATTCTGATGGCTTTTACAAAATAACAAGCAAAGCCTCTGTGCTGTGCCCCCTGCGTACCGGGCACTGCTCTGGGCACTGGCTCATCCTTGTGGCCACCCGATGAGGAGCTGTGTGGCTTCAGGGCCAGGCAGCTCTGCTCCAAGTCTTGCTCTTTGCTCCTTGCTTTTTTGAACTTTGGAAGAGGAACTTACACACTTTGAGTCTGTCTTGTGATTCGTAAAATGGGGATGCGGTGGTACCTTCTGGGGTCGTTGAACGGATTGGCACAGATGAATATTTAGGAGCTGGGGCTGGGGATTTAGCTCAGTGATTAGAGTGCTTGCCTTGCAAGCACAAGGGCCTGAGTTCGATCCCCGGCACCACCAAAAAAAAAAAAAAAAATCAGGAGCTGCCTTTGCCTCTTCCCCCGAGCTTACAGGGAGGGAAAGGCTGAGGTGTCCCCTGAGCCGTAGGCCCTGCGCAGATGTGAATCTCAGCCACAAGCAGCTCTCCATCACTGTCGCTGCCCGACAGTCCACAAGTAATCAAATTGGGATTTGAATCCGGATCTTTAAATTCCAAAGAACAGCCAGCTATGGTGGTTCACACCTGTAATCCCAGCGCTCTGGGAGACTGAGGCAGGAGGGTCACCAGTTAGATTCCACCCCGGACGATTTCAAATTTTCGAGACCTTGTCTCAGAATACAAGAAACGGTTCAGGATGCAGCGCAGTCAGCATGCTCCGGGGAAGGTCATGACAGGAGAGGCCGCTCCCACAGCTCCTCATTCTCCAGCGCTCTGGCCACTTGAAAAGCTGGCTTTGATCCTACTTCTTGCTTGCTTGGGCTCTGCTCAAAAGCACAGTGCGGGGTGGAGCAAAAGCACCCCAGGAACACGGTCCCCAGAGTGGTGCATGCTCAGCGACCTGAAAGGCTGTGAGTATAACGGGAGGGGTAACTCGCAGTGAAGAGCTGCTGGGCAGCCCTCAAAGTGCTCCCCGCCCAGCCTCACCGCCTGCCGCGCCCTTGCCCAGCCCTGCACCCGGGCTGCTGCCTGGTATTCCCCTCGGCTGCACAATCTGTCCTAGCCAGCCTCTGTGAGCTGCTCAGCATGAAACACCTGCTAGGGACGGGACCATTCTGCCTGAGCCTGTCCTCGTCATTGTCTAACCAGTGCGGGAGTTCAGGAGGAGGACAGAAAGGCCATCTCCCGGGCCAGGCACTTCGCTGACGGTGACGTGGCAGAGAGCATTTCCGGCCCGGCTAGCAGCGGCTTCTCTAGCTGGCTTCTCTAGCTGGGGGCGCTTCTATCTCGGAAGTTTCTGTTTAGGACTCAGCTCCAGGAGGACCTAACCCTGTCCATCTACAGAGCCAGTCTTCATTTTTAGGGAAAAAATCATGTCGCATTCGATTTTAACTAAAATAAAAGACGCAAAACCAAACAAGCACCAGCCCCCCTCCCAAAAAAAAACCTCTAGGCCCTCTTGAGTATCAGAGTTCAATGTTTCACCTAAAATTAGTATATAGAGTAGTGTCCAGATTTTCATTTTTGTAAATTCCTTCTAAACAATTCTAATTTCAGTGTAATATTTAAAGGTGACTCAAATTCAGAATTTAGTGTTTACTTAATGAATCACCATACAGCTGTACTCAGGGGAAAAGAAAGCGGATAGAAGTAATGTCTCTGCTCTTCCGTCACCCTTCACCTGCAGGTTGTCTACTCTTAAAGCCAGGAGGTTCTAAAGTGTTTTGTACCATTGAGATCTTAAAATTAGTTTATGGAATCTCTGGAGAGGAACATCAGTAAGCATAATAAATTGTGTTTCAAGTTGAAAAATTTTTAAGTAGAAAAAATGATTTTTTTAACATATAAGCTATCATAAAAATGCATTTTACATCACCACCCAGGTTACAAATACCACATCCATAACTGAGGCCAACACTTTTATGAAACAACATTTATCTTTTCTATACAAAATGCATGCTTACATTTTCTCTTCTATTTCATTTTTTAAATGGAGGTTACACACTAACAAATTCATGTAATGAGTTGCAAAGGCCTGCTTTGCAGTTTACAAAGGTGATTGAGAAATAGTGTCTCTGTTTTAATACAATTAAGCAAATGATTTTAAAGAATGCTCCATCCATGCACTACTGAGGGGAGGTGAAGATGAATAGGTAACGGAGTTTCTGGCTTCATGGAGGTCACCACCTAATAGGGAGTAATGTATGTATTAGTCATTTTCCCATCTTTGGGACAAAATATCCAACATCTGCATCTTAAAAGAGAGAGTTTTATTTTGGCTCACAGTTTCAGTGGACTTAGTCCATGGTCAGCTGGCTCCAGGGCTGAAACAGCATGGAATTTAACAGCATGGCAGAGGAAAGCTGTTTATTTCATGGTGTCCAGGAACCAGAGAGAGAAAAAGGAGGAACTGAGGAAAATACACCTTTCCAGGCAAAACCCTTCTCCGCGTTAATCTACTAAACCTCCATGATCTAGTCACCATCCAAACACATGAGACTTTGGGGGCACATTTTAGATCTGGACCATAGTAATTCAACAGTATGATTTTATGAGAAATGATCAAGGAACAAGCATAATAAAAATGTGTTTCTGAAAAGCTTTTTGTAAACATTTGGCACTTGAGAGAAAAGCTTAATATTCTTTTGTAAATTCTCATGGAATTACAATTTTCTTGATAATGGAGATCACTACGAACACGGGGTTGTGAGTGTTAGATCCTGATTTCTTTACTAAATATTTAGCAACTTTGATAAAATAAAAACTTAGGCCACAAACTTTAAGCCGATTTGTCTTTCATTCCTTCCCCACTCCTTCCTGTTTTGCTCTCCTTATCACAGAACAATTTAACCCGAACTATTCCATTTATTTCTTTGTTGTGATAAAATGCATATAACATAAAATGTTCTATTTTGGCCATTTCAGAGTATAAAACTCAGTGCCATTTAGCATCCGTTCACCCCTGGACAAGCATCACTATCGAGGTCCAGAATTTTTTATCACCTGAAAAGGAAACCCTGTACCTAGCTAAGAGGGAGTTATCCCCAATCCCTTCACCCAGCCACTGTCAATATCTACTCTGCTTTCTGTATCAGTGAACGTGCTGGCCCTGGATGTTTCCTACCAGTGAAATCACACAGTACGTGGCTGGCTCTGATTGGCCCCTTTCACTGAACATAATGTTTTTAAAGTTCATTCATGATGCAGCTTGTATCAGTACTTAACTCCTTTTTATGGTTGAATAGTATTTCATTACATGGATATAACACATTTTCATGTGTTGATGGAAAATTATTTTAAGGGGAATTCTATTTACAAAACACTGTAAAGTTAAATGATCATGCATACTTTCACAGCTCTGATTGTATGTATAAGTACGACTTAAAGACTTTTAAAAACTTGGTGTCTCCGCAGAAACCTGCATATGAGAAATTCTATATATTATGAAGCACATGAGATAGTACGGGGCCTCCCCTATAGATTCAGGATTTGCCTGCGTATGCATAGAAAAGGAAGCCATGTGTATGGATAAAACTGCTCTGGGAAAGAGTACAAAACCTAGGAAAAGCCCTGAAGAAGCCCAACATTTGGGGGCAAAGTGCAAGGAGAGGATCCCCCAGTTTCCTTGCTGGAGATGGTGGATGAAAAAACAACCTAAACTGATTACTTGAGGGGAAAACAGTGTCTGCTTTTCCACAGGGCCTGTAAGAGATTTAAGTGAGACAACAAATGAAAAAGACAACATATCCGACTAGTACCTGGCCCCTGAGGGGACGTCAGGGATGGTCACTGGCAGAGGTACAATGGTGGAACTTACTCCGGTCCTGTGCTTTCACTAGCACCACCCCCACTTTCTATATTTGTTGCTTTATTCATTTAATAGCATCATACCCAGCACTACCTAAATAGAAACAAGCTTTCTAACCTCTTAAAAATCAGTCTATTTTAAATTTTTTCATTATTGTTCTTTGTAAGCCTGGCTAGTTTTCACCATTAATACCAAAGGAAACAGGGAGATCTTTCCCAAATGGGAAGGGGACCAAGAGATGGAGGAAGGGAGGGTGGGAAGGAGAAAAGAAGAATTAAAAAGAATTAAAATGTGTTATGTACCTGTACCAATTCCCCATGAGGAATTTGATCATTATGTAGGAAACATGGACTAATAATAATACATTTTTAAAAAATACCAAAGGAAGCTAAAGGTATCTGAGTTGGGTGGAGAAACTGGAAGAGGAATCCACATCCTAGCATGCCTGAGGCAAGACTGTGGGCTGAGTCCAGCCAGGTGGGTCCTCAACTCTAGACTAGGGGCCCATTCAAGCCCTGGATTATCAGACAAATGGAAATCCTACCCTGAAAGATCTCTGTCTTGATAGCGGCAAGGGAAAAATCACATCGTTTCTCAAGAACACTTCATTTTTGCCCTCTTGTTCTTGGTCAAGAACACTTGACCAAGGTTCTTGCTCCCACCTAGAAATATTGTTACTGTACATATTAAAATCTTCAAGAGTTATGGAGTCAGAAGTGGAAAAATCATTGGATAGAGCATTTTTTCTTTCTTTTGGAATCAGATTATCAGGCACAGTGTCTTAAATTTGTTATTCCTGTAGTATCTCATCATTTCTCCCTTTTGAAAAGTTTGTTTAAATATTTTTTGTAAATTCTCAAAAGACATGATCTTTCCTCTTCATTCATTTTTAACATAGTTGATATGATTGTTTCTTCTTGGGTCTTGTGAAAGATCTGTTAAGGTTTGGAAAATTTTATAACTTTGCTATAATCTTTCATCACATTCATATTTTAATAAACTTCTCAAATCTTCCCACTTTTCACAGAGGAGAATTATTTTATGCTTTTTTTAATTCAACAACTTTGTTCATTTTTTTCCTGGAATTTTATTTTTTGTGTATTCTTATTAATCTTCCATGTATAACTGTGTTCCATGTAATGGGAACATGATTTTCAGTGAAACTAAAGTTACCAACCAGCATAGCAATTTTTGTATGGACATGTACAAATTCTTTTATCCCTCATATTGGTTGATTTGGTGCAGACTGAGAGGTAGAAACACAGGGACAGTGTAACTGGTATTAAGCTAAGCAATTAGAAATGATGCTAGGAATGGACTCTATGTCTCCGATTCCTGATCCAGTGCACTTTTTGCTGGAAAATGGACAACTCATGGTGTTCATGACCTAGTTCATATTGGCTGTTGCCCAAATATCATGGTCAAAAACAAGACAGAGCCTATGGAAAACTACTACTGCCTGATCTGTTATTCATTTAATACAAAAAATAATGGAGTTTGTGTGTATTTTCTGATCTAGTTGGTTGAGTATGCTGTCTCTGATAGATTGAGTTACAGGAAATGAAGTACTTCAAAACAAAATAATAGCATTCATTTTATGGTCCCAAAATCACCAGTAGTAAGTTGTGAATATAACGTTGTGAGCACAAAGCTAAATGGGAAACATAGAGAAGCCAAGGAGACTTGAAGCCCAGGGGAAAATTTTGATTACATAACTATGACATTTGTCCCTCTAAGAAAGTAAAACAAAATTAAAAATGATGAGGAGAAGATGTTCCTAAATATTATGGGCAGATATTTTTAAATGTCAATAAGTTTTCCTATAAACTTATCGTGGGAAGAGTAATAGAGAATAGTTTTATGTGGGAAGACAATTTTTAAAAAATGACATTTTAAAGACCTGAAAGTCTTAAATGGAATGACTGTTACAATGTAAAATTAGACTGCATGGGGACATTTGGATGAGTGCCTTTGAGTAGTGTCCTAAGAGGCAGATAGTGAGTGACCCAGATCATCGCAGTGGTTTGGGCTGACTCACATGTTTTGGAAGAAGGTGTCGTCAAATCACTGATTTTGTCCGTGGTTTTTACTTTTGTTCCACCTTGCAGTGCCAAAGAAATTCTAAAATATCAGTGACTTTCTCTAGCACATTTCCCAGGACAATGTTTTAAAGCACCCTGCAGCAAGTCTAAGACTTTGAATACATAGGCATCAGGTAAATTTGAACACTTGCAACCAAGAAACCTGAGCCGCACGGGTCCCTGTGGAATGCACAGGAGATGGGAATCCCAGACAGAGGGAATGAGATACGAAGAGAAGACTCGTGACCGGACTTGGATTCTAGGGATGGAAGAAAGGGTTGTTCTTACTCCACTGCTGCCTGATTGGCACTTCTTGCACATAATTTTAAAGAGAAATGTTATCTGATATCTGTGTAAGATGTTCAGGACATCCAAATAAGGAGGCGTTGGTCTTTGTCATATAAAGATTCATAGTTCACCAAGGAAACCGGCATAGTACTAATGAGTGGTAACGTTTGATATGTTATAATACATGTATGAAGCAACACAGCATCTCACACTACTAGGACTGAGAGGTCCTCACACAGTACGTGACTTCAGGGATGAATGGAAAATCTCAATGTTGATAAAACAGACAAAGCATATCAGCCAGAGGCAAGGACCACATGAGGAGAAGCAGGTGGGCTGAAGCTAGGGAATGGTTAATAATCAACTCCAGACATGGAGGGGAAGGCACAGAAGAAGGTGAGATGGGAATCCAGGACACAGAGCTATGTCAGCTCAGTGCAGCTCTCTTGCCATGGCGTATGTAACCTGCGTCGTGGTATTATCCCAGTCTCAAGGCTATGACCAGCCTGGAAATGGCTATTCTAAATCTGGGATTCAGCCCCTTGGCAGAGCCTCCATTTGGGAGATGAATAACAGTTGTCTAAGAAAAGCTTGCGGCCTTCTCCATACTTATACATCCTTATAGTGCTCAAGGTGCTGAGAACTTCCAGCGCCAAGTCCCAGATAAACATCCGTTGAAAAATGTATTAATGAGCTATACACATAGCTGTACACACAGATACATGCGCAACTGGAGAAACTTCTGAACATGCGTGTTTCACAACTGTATCACAGCTTTCTAAATATGCCCACTTGTGCTGCAGATAGATTTCTTTGACCTTTTGCTGTTTTCCCACAGGACTGAAAAAACGTACAAGGAAGGCCTTCGGAATACGGAAGAAAGAGAAGGATACCGATTCTACGTATGTACTTTGTCTCCTCCAACAGCTGTTTTCCTAAGAGATGTCAGCCACTGCCACTTAAAGATTTCCTTGACTATCAAGTACTGTCTGTGTTCATCTCATGTCTGCGTAAACTGTAGTCACTCTGCGTAAATTCTCTAGGTCTGTACTAAAAGGGGCCATTCTTCATCACATGTTCAGAGTGCCAGGATGTGTTGCTTTTTACTGCCTGGTATCTACACTTCCCGGCAGTCCTGGGAGGCAGAAAGTGTGACTGTTCCTTCTAGGGTAGAGGACTAAACACACTCGTTTCCACTTCTAATATTGCCCCGAGGCTACCTGAAGGAAAGAAAGACCAGCACACCTGCTTAGATAGATTAGGCCTCACCAAAAACAGAGACGTCTGCTAGGTGACATCCCAAAGAGCTCATCTGAGCTGCCAAGACTTCGTACAAGCAGAATTGTAAATCGCCCGACAGAGTTCACAGCACTGATGGGCTCTTCGGCTGCGAATCAGAGACCAGTGCCAGAAGGAGGCTCTGATTGATTTAACTGATCGCGTCCAGCTGCCCACCGATGCTGATCGGTCCCAGAAAATGTCAGTAACACAACAGTTTCATTATCATTTGTTCTACTTATCTGATCATCTCGAATTCTCCTTCAAAAATATTTGGTCTGACAATAATCTCGGTGCCTTTTCAAGGCAGACAGGTAACTTCAGTACATGAAGTCAGTGGGCCAAGAACTCAGAATTCCTGGCCAAGACCAGTACAAGGAGACCACGGCTGCCCAGCTACCGCCAGTGGTGAAAAGGCAGGTCTGGACGGAGCCCACTAAGACTCCCGTGTAGCTAGAATCCCTAAAAGTCATAAAATGGGAAGATCAAGGCTGTGAAAGCACGAGATGTTAGCCTTCCGTTCTGTGCATGTTTAGGGCGCGTAAATGTGATTCCAAGGTGCTCTGCGTTCCTTGTCTCCCAGTCCTCCTGTGAACTTATAATTCTGGGATAAAACACAACACAAATTAAAATCCTCATACAACTAAAGGTGATCACACATTTGAAACGTCCCCTGTGGTCTTCCGTATTTAGCTGATGCTCAGTCTGTGGCCCCTGCTGCTGTTCTTATTATTACCGATATGAATTTATAGTCATGTGTCCCTTCAGAGCAAAGGAAACAGAATTTCATGGGAATTAGCAGTAAGGAAGGCTCACATCTGGATCATGATCTGTGACATCCGGGCAGGAGGAGCACTGATCTTGATTTTCAGGAACACGAGGACGTGGATTTCATGCACAAGGAGCAACAAGAATGAAGGCAGAGGGAGGCGGGAAAGTCGAGGAGGCCCTAGAAATCGAGTGTTGCAGGGCCTGCTGCGGGCCGCAGGGGAGGTGAGGCGGAAAGGGGATGCACACCAGATAGGAGACCCTCAGTGCCAGGATAGGGTGCCTGGGTTTCTTCCCCTAGACCGTGGTCACCTTAACACCTGGAAGATTTTAAACCGCAGAATGCAATGGACTGGGGAGACGGAGCTTATTGATTTTTTTCTAGATGCCAAATGTTAAGTCTCTTGTTGTTAAGTTTGTTTGTGGTTTTTTTTTTTTTTGGTAAATATTTCATGGAAATCATATTTACTATAGTCCCCATAATTTTTCTGAATGAACAAAACATTTTTCTGAAGTTCCTACAATTCACACTGTTTCTTAGTAAATGTGACATTTTCTGTGCATTACCAAAATAGATGATGGTCCCCTGGCTAGCGTTGGAACACCCAGGCTATTTTCCCGACTCTGACAATAACAAGGTGGTCTTAGAAACTACATTTTGCTTTGCCGGACCTCAGTTTCCTCATCCATAAAAAGTTTACACTCCTTGGAATCTGGCTTCCCTAAAGGGCCAGGCACTGTACCAGTCAGCGTGCTAGCAACATCTGCTGATGCCAACAGTGTGTTGACGTGGGACACGACTGCGTGCATTTCAGCACATTGTAGCAGAAGCCAAGTTCATTGTTCTAGCAAGACAGTGTCAGTAACTGCACTAGAAATTTCTGCAGTGTGAAAAAAAGTTAAAAAGTCAAAAAATCTCTCTCAAAAGAAAAAAGAGTCTGGGTATGGTTGTACCCACCTGTAATTCCAGCATTTTGGAGGCTGAGACAAGAAGATCACCGTGAGTTCAAGGCCAGCCTGGGCTACATAGCAACATCCTATCTCACAAAAACAAAAAGGAAAAAAGAGGTTAAATGACCTCCCCAGGGCAGACTGAGCTAATTTACATGTGACCAAAGCACTGGTTTTCTGTCACCATTTCTAAAGCAGTGAAAATAAGTAAGTCCCGCTTCGTGGCTGTGGGTAGACACCCGATTTCACTCTGTGGCCCTTGAAGGAGACATTGATTTGCAGAATCCTGAGTACCTCTCCTTAACCTCTTATCATTTGAGTGCCCAAATTACTTATGTGACAGCAAATCAGCTGTCCTCTGGCTCCCCCACCAGAGACAATCAAAGAACAAGCTGTTTTGTAGAGGCCTTTATTTTTCATGAACCCCCTGCTCTCTAATTGGCTCACATAGCATTTTGGAAAAGGGGTTGGTACAATGCTCTGGCAATTTGCTGTCCCTTCAGCTTTAGTTAATGTCCTGTGCGTCTGCAGTCATTGAGCTCTTGTTGATGAAAATTGTTTTCTGGGCTCTTGCAACCGCCTGGGGTTGCTAAGCAACCTGCTAGGGCAGCCGCCAGCACCAACTTCCGCCGATTGAGCCTCCTCAGACCAACTGTAGTGAGGACTAGAACTTCCTGATTTGATCATCATTACCGTCACGGCGGCTGATGGAGCGGGAAGGGAGAGAGTCTGAGCTAAGCGGCAGTGCTGTGCATGATATTTTGTGCACTGATTTTTTTTTTTATCCTCGCAGTAATTCAATAAGGCCAGTAGTGATATCTCAGTCACAAAGATGAGAAATCAGTGCTGAAGAGAGTCAGGAACTTACTGAAGGCCGTGCGGAAAATAGGATTTGAAGCCAGTATCCAACTCCACTCGGGCGCCTATGCATTTATCATCCAGAAGTCCACGTGTCTGAACTGTGTTTCTCCCTCCCTTCCTCCCACCCTGTCTGTCTCCTGCAGTAGCTCCACCCTTCACCCCCATGAAGCAGTACTGAATTTCCTTCCCTGGTCCGCCTCCTGAAGAACAGTTCCAACTCTACCAAACTCCTAGAGATGCCACAGGCACCCCAGCACAGATTAAAATTGCCTTCCCAACAATACAGCTCTCTCTCCAAGCATAATTCTGCTTCTTTGTTATAACGTAACATTTTTAAGATCCTTATGGAGTGAATTAAAATTGGGAGTTTCCAACTGACAGTGATGGCCAGTCTAGCTCCCCACGGTAACAACGAAAGCCCGTCCTACGTCGCCCTACCACCAAGTGTGAAGGGACTTCACGGGAGAGAAAAGAAATTACAGTCAACTATGCTTTTGATCGCTTAGTATATTCAAACGGTATTGTAAGTTCATCGTGTCTGTCGCCCCGCTTAACCTAGACTAGGGGGCTAAGGAACATGCTCCAGGTCGAAGTCTGAACCTCCAGATTCATCTCCTTCAAGAGCCCCTTTCCCTAACTGCCACCATCTAGTGCCACCACAGCGCAGTGACCCTGAACACTGGAGTCAGCAGAGGGAATCACTTAGCAAATGACACCCTCTATTTCCTGTTCTTCTGAATTGAAGGGGACATACAAATATGGAAGAAGGTACAGATTCTCAAAATAAGTCCGAAAAGCACTAGAAAAGTTTCCAATTTTAAGAGACAATTCAGGACCACTCACGGGTGGGGGAGCTAAGAGAGAAGTCAGTTTATTCTGCCTCGTGGTGGTGTTGAACGGAGCCTGCTACCCTGGCCAAACTCGTCCATGTTCAGATATCAAGTCTCTCACAACTCACTGTTTTGATTTCATTTTCCTCAGCCAGATTTACTGGGTGGGCCATGGGGAGGGCTCGAAGATGGTGGTTAATGACTCTTATTGTGATAATTTAATCTGCAAAACAAGAACAATTGATCTTCACAAATGCTATCAATTTCTTTCTGTTGCAGAGGTTCCCCCGATCGAGACGGAATTGTAAGTATTCAAATAACCATTTTAGTGGATTTTCATTTAACATGTGCTGTGTTTCAATTGCTCAAAGCCCACGACTTGTTCTTTTTTCCTCTTGTAGAGAAAAATACAGATTGGATGGCTTTTTAGACTTCTCACTCTTATAATTTTCTCTAGTAATTGCACAGGACAAAAATATAGTCTTGATGAAGTTGGGCTTATTTATTGTATTCACCTGAGCCCCTGCCAGGGACAGGGAGGGCGAACTGGGCACGGAGAGGGGGTCAAAGCCAGACAGTTCACGCCGGGGCTGCTGCCATCACGGTTATTCCATTTCCAATTTAACAAGGTAGAAGCTCATTATGTGAGAACGTTTTTTTCCGACCGAGGCCACAGAGTCATAAAGGAGCTCAGATCCAATAAAACTGAAAGAAGCTTTTCCCCTGGAGTAGTTGGGCTGCAGATACATTTTCTATATTAAATTCAAAAATAGGGAATGGTCTTAAAACCATTTATGCCTGAATTTACAGCCTACAGGAGGGAAATATGTCCACTGGGTTTAGATTTAACAGGAATTCCGACTCCTTGCTGGCTGCCGGCTTCCTGCTTTGTGAAGACGCTGGTGGTACACGGGCTTAGATTTACCCGAGCTGTGCTTATGAGATTCTGCCCCAACTTCTTAAACGACTTCCTTCAAATCTAAATCAGATGTTATTCACAGGGCTTGAAAGAACAGCTGTTACTGGAGAAAAAAAAAAAATGGACCAATATTAGGCTCTCTGGGCTGCAGCGGGAACTAAAATAAACCTGGCGATTAAAACTATTTTTTTCAAAGAAGTCGCCCTTTATAATATTATACCCAAATTGGGGTCCTGATCGAAGCTGTAGCAGGAGTTTCTCTCCCACGCTTGAGCCAGGGTCTCAGGATGGGGTACCTTCCTTCTTGTGGTTCTCACTGTGAAATATTACGGAAGTAGACTGAAATTGACCAGACCGTGGGTAACACTATAATCAAGGCTCTATTCAGCAGGGGAAAAAAAAGACCCAGAAGACCCAGCTTCTCCTCAGCTCTTGCTTCTGGCTCAGAGCTCTCTCCTTAACTCTGTCTCAGGTACTCTGTCCTTGTCCTCTCTGCTGCTTGGCAGTTCCCTCCCCGGTCCTCTTGTCCCTCCATTCCCACCTCTGCGAGGCCCCGGGAGCGCCTCTGCCTCCCTCCTGGCCACTCGGGGCTGGGCTGCTGTCTCTCGCTTCTCTCACTCCGCCCCTCCCCGTCACATCCCGTTTTCCTTTCTCCCTGCTCCACATCCCAACCCTGCTTGCTGTCTCTCAGGCTCCAGCACTACCTCTGTTCTCTGCTTTTTGGGGAGCCCTGTTTAAGTCTCTGGTGAACACGCACCTCGGTACCTGATGTGGTGGCTGGCAAGGACAGGCGACCGGGGACATTCTGGGGACTGCTCCTGAGGTGCCAGCCTCAAGCCCCTTCCCCGAGCGCTCCCTCCCTGCGGCAGCCCTAGTCCTCCAGAGCTGTCTGCTAGCAGCCGCATCCTCTTGGCTCCTCAGCTAGAAATTCCATTAGTATTGCCGGTCATGGTCAGTGAGAAAGAAGAATTATTTAATTTCATTTTTTCAGCAAGAAAAGCAGAACTGCTCTGAAGGCTACATTCGAAATAGTTGCATTTTCTCAGAAAGAGGGTAGACAGCTTCCTAGGTAATTGGAAATGATCTCGCAGCTACTACTTTTACTGTGTGAAAATGTTCGAGTTGCTCCCGAAGCTTGCTGGCCACGGTTTGAAATGCAGCATAGTTCAGCTGGATCCCAGTTTCTGTTTGTATTCAGTCCTTGGAAATCACAACCTGATTTTCCCTCAAACTCACGCTGATTCCTGGGAGACCTTGTGTCTGCGGGTCCACTCTTGTGTGGCCGAGGTAGCTTCTGAAGGACGGGCTGCGGGGCGTCTGAAGTTGTAGTTTCACTCGCGTAATTCTGTGCGGCGCAGGCAGTGTACACAGCTGGTGCCTGTAAACCGGGTGAGCGCACGGCGGACACGAACGCTCTCAGGGAGCGCTGCTTCTCCAAATCAGCGCAGCCTTCTCTGGGGCCGTTGCTCCTGACCGATGCAGGCCTCCCGGCAGGGCTGCAGGCTGACAGAGCTTGCCTGTCACCGTGCTGGGCTTTAGGCAGCTGGGTGTGACACACATTTTAACCCAGAGACAGACCTGACTTGCCCAAGGTCTGTCTTTCTGCACTTTCTCCTAAGCAGTTCCCGCTTCCCCCTACGAACGAATCAAAGCTTAGGCGTCACAGTCCTTGCTGTGAGAGCCAAGTCTTGTCTGTTCTTCATGGACGGACCAGCAGGAAAGACGCAGACTGGGGACGGTCAGCTGTGTGTGCTGCAGGGATCAGTGAGCTCCGGGGAAGCTTGATGGGACAGCGAGGCGGGGCTGAACATTCACACTTAGATCAGGATGCAGCCATTTCTATCGGGTCTCTTCTTGTGTCTTGGCATCTGTTCTCCACTTGTGCACTGAATGCCGGCTGAATGAGGACGAGAGCCACACAGACCCCCGTGCCCGGGCCACGTCCTCCTCCTCCCTTCCTCCTGGCCTCGCCAGCCTCTCTGGCCTGCTGAATAGAGCCTCCTTATGGGCCCCAAACCCTCCTTGCTGAAGGAACCCTGCCGAGATCGGTAGGCCGTGTAATTTGGCCTAGAAATTGTTTCTTCTATGGTATGTTTGCTGACTCCATGTGATTCTTTATATGTCTTGAAGAACAAACAGATCCTTTAACAACTTTTTTCTACATGAAAACAATCAATTCCAGCAGCCCAGCCCACATGAGCCACCCTACAGTAACAAAGCAGAGTGTGCGCGTGAAGGAGGAAAAAAAGTTTCGGTAAGGAAACAGATTTTAGTTTAAAATTTCCAAGGGGTTGTAGAAACAGTGAGTAAAATCCGAATTTGAAATTTGGAAAACACTGTAGCTTTTATTCACCCTACTTTTAAGATGACTCTTTCTTAAATATTTCCAAATTACTTCTTGAATACCTGGAGCTGATTTTTAAATCAGCCATATAGATATCTATGTATTGACGGCCAAATATTCTTTTAAAAAATGATCAGGCATTCAAAAAAGGAAGAAGAACTTGTGCTTCATTTGTCTTGAACAAAAAACAAAGATTCAAATTTTAAAGAGAATCTGCTGTCTATAAAGAAGAGTTTGCCTATTGTGTAACCATTACTGTGAAAACTGAGTAGCGTCAGTTGCCAGGATAAACACTCTATCAATCACACAAGCGCTCTATCAATCCTATCGGGAATTTTCCAGGATATTGTGGAAACTGTATTCTTGACCGAAGGAAGTAGAATCAGCTGCACCTAGCCCAGACTGTGCCATAACTACACCTGCATTATCCAATATGGTAGCCAATGTGAATATTTAATTAAAATTCAGTCCTACTCACACTTACCACCTTTTAAATATTCCATTGCCACTCACCCCCAGTGCCTACCATATCGGACAGCACATCGTCGGAACGGTTCCCTCTCCTCAAAGGGTTCCCATGGGCAGTGCTGTCCCACAGCCTCATTTGCAAAGTGATTCCAGTCTACTGTGGTAAAGACACTATTCGGCCAGTATATCAGGTATCTGTCACACTTCCCCCCAGAGATCACTGCGCAGCCAGGTGCTGACCTCAGAAAAGAGTAGCCATTCAGAATAGAAACTGAGAACTTGGGTGAAGTGTAAATGGACACAGTGGTTACTATATTTGTCGATTGAGCCCATCATATTATCTGAGAATAGATAAGACTAACAATAAAATACCCATTAAAAAACATTAACATCCCCATGAGCCTCAATTTTCTTTAAATAACAGTCATATATTCAAGTTATAGAGGTTACTTAGGCTAGGCACAGAATTTTAGAAAATATAGAAATAGAAGAAGTGAAAGAACATAATACTCCAATTCCAAGAGAAAAATCTCTGCTTTATGCATTAATGAATAATTCACATGCTTTCAAGACCCCGCCTCGTTGTCAGATGACACCCCCACACACAAACACAATGTTCTTCCTTGCTTTCCTTCTAAAGCTTTTAGCTTCAAAATTATCGCTCCTGGAAGCTGTAGCTTGCTCAGTATGCAAACAAAAAAATGTTTTTTCCTCGGGGCTTCATAAGAACAATTCCACAGGTTTGGCCTAGCTTTAACTCTGATTTCCCTTGTGAACCAAAGATGTCTGTAAGAGCACACGGGTGTGAATGAGGCCAAACTGCCTGTTCCTCTAACAAAGCCAAGCATGTGAGTGTCTGTGTGTGTGTGTGTGTGTGTGTGTTGAATATCTGCCAAAAAGAGTGTCTTGTTATGAATTGTTGTTCGTGTTTAGTGTTTGTTTTTAAAACATTTCTCTTTTAAAAGAAAATTTTTCATAGGTTTTGTTTTCCTTTATCTCAGCCTTCCGTTGGTCTCCATAGAAATGGAAATTTTCACTCAGCCCAAATCTAGAAATTCAGGAATTTCTTTATATCCAATATTAGATACGTACTAACAATTGTCTGTATATTCACATACATACACACTTCCACTTGGACATGTACATATACAATTTGCTCAGCTGGACATATAGGCCGTCTTGGTTTTAAAGGGCTTTAATTGTGGAGATGATATTATCATGGAAACGAACTATAGAACTTAGAAATTTTTGAACTCTATAATTTAATCTTTTTAGTTTTTAGGTAGCAATGCTTTGAATTAAAGAATTATTCAAAAAACAAAAACTGTATTGATAGCAGTATTGCGTTGATCATAAAATTCATGAGTTTACACCTCTGGAATCACCTTGGTTCATTGGATTCCTGATTAATATAAATTAAATTTATATTGAACTTAATTATTACACATGCTTTCTAAGAAGGAGTTGCTTGTGCAAGGAAGTCATATACAAAAAGATCGACAAAAATAGAAATTCAAAAAGAAAACAAATATGACAAAAATAGGAACCACACCTATTTCCAGGGAAGAGAAAAACTTTTATTATTACATGATACCTTATTAAATAGACTACATTCTCCACAGTAGCTTCATAAAATGAAGATGTATGGAATTGACATGGCAAGTTTTTAAAAAGATATGTGAATAAAGTAGAAAGAATATCAGTGAAACATCAATTTGAAGAAGTAATTCTATGCGGAAGATTAAAATGATGTATTGGGAGGGTGCCTGATGCTCGTCAGGAGCAAGGCAAAGAGGGAGAGAAGCCACCTGTGTTCCGGGTGCAGGTGTCTGTGGACACGTGAGTGGCTTTCCCGCATGTGCAACTTCCATGCGGTGGCAGTCATAGAAAGGGAGGGGTGTCCATACGTTCTCTACTGCTGCCCTGTAGCCTTGCAAACGCCCGCCAGCTCTTAGGATGCCCAGTTAACATTCAGGAAGCGTTAGCTAGTGATCCTTTTGAGAACACAAAAGCTTCCTCCTCCCACACCTGTGTGTCAAAGTGAGTGTGATTGCAAAATCAGAGGTCCTGTCTTCAAGCCTCGTGTGTCACCCCGTGTTGCCCTGGGGTCCGCTGCATGGTGACATAACGTTGCTCTGTGTGCTCGACACAAGGATGCCGTGGGATGGACCTGCCATGACCAACTTGATTTATGTTTCTGTCCTTTGCTCACGAAAAGTACGACAGCTCAGCAATTTCCATCTGGGTGTTATCTGTGCACGTGTTTGTGGTCATGCCATGTGTCATAATTGTACTTTAAAATAAGGGTCTTTGCAGGAAATTCTTTAAACAAAACTTTAAGACAATCAAGACTCAAAGTAAAACTTTAAGACAATTGAAAGACAGAATAATACTGATTTCCAGTCTACTCATGAAGATGTGGGCTCATGGAGGCAGGGAACACACGGGTGAGGGAAATCTGCCACTAATCCTCAAATTCTATTTTAATAACTTAATAAGAAACTGCCAGTTGGAATAGCAACATTACTTGTAATAACTAGGAACTGAATAAACTAATTTAGAGCTGACTTCCTTTGTATTATATCCAGGTAGTTAGGAAAAAATCGAGTCAGTGTTTGAAATGCTAAAAGATTATTAGTTAATGGCTTGGATGAACACTCTTTGAATACATTAGAATTAATTGTATATGCGAGCAACATGGAAGTCAAAATGTTTCCATTTAAAATATATATGTATGTAGTTACATGCCCTGAAGGTAGAGAGGATTAAAATTATAATGCAGGTATTGTTAATTCTTCAGTAATTGAATAAAATTTGAGCCGCTTGTTGCTAATCGTTCTCTGCCTAGGTTTCCTGCAGGCTTTGTGAAGTGAGCGTGTGGGGTTTTTATTCCGTGTCAGGGCAGCCGGATTTCCATTCAGCACCCCAGTGTGGTTTCAGAGTAGGCTCTTCCCATTTGTCTTTCCAATGCTGGATTTTGGTAGCTCTTGTTAAATACAGATAAGAGTTCAGTGGTTTTTGTTCTGTTGTTTGTTCGGTTTTCATTTAAATGTTTCTCTTCTAAACTTATTTTGACATTTATTACAGAAGAAAAGCAACGGAGCGCCAAATGGCTTTTATGCAGAAATCGATTGGGAAAGATATGTGAGTATCAAAATATTGTCTCCTTTATCAAGTATTGGGTAACTCAGAAATAAATCAAGGTACTCAGATTTATAACAAGACTTAGAGAAAAGGGAAATATGTGAAAGACTCCATCTTTTTTTTTTTTTTTTTTTTTTTTTTTTTTTGTGGTGCCGGGGATCAAACTCAGGGCCTTGTGCTTGCAAGGCAAGCACTCTAATCACTGAGCTAAATCCCCAACCCCAAGACTCCATCTTATTAGGAAGTGTCTGCACTTTTAGGGTAGCAAGGAGGTTGAGAACACACAAGTTTGTCAACCTGGTTTGAAGACCTGTCACTGCCCATATGTTAGCTCTGTGTGGCCACAGAATAGTTATTTGCTGACTGACAAAAGTGACGTTGGCTCCATCACTACTTTAGATTATTGTGGCAAGGACCCAACGAGCTAGCTTCACAGAACAGTTCAGTGACACACCCGGCCCAGAGAACATGCTCCGACATGCGTTTTCTAATAGCATCTCTGGGTGTCTCTGCCCGGATTCTATTTCTAAGCGGCTTTGAGAGTTGAGGTAAGTCGATTAATCACTGAGCCTGGTTCTGTAACAGCCTCTCTAGCCTTGTGGCACAGACTTTCTCCAGGCCAAATGACCATCACACGTTGCCTCTCAGGGAGAGGCAAGACTCCAGCACAGACTTAACCTCTCCCCATAATCCACCCTGGAACCCAATGAGCGTCGTCACCACACACTTGCCCACCCGCTGGGCACCGTGCTCACTCTCAGCCTCCTCAGCATGGAGAACATGGCAGCAGTTTCTACACGAAACGTCATCTCTGTTGCATGCAAAAGCCTCAAATTCATGAGCCCACAGAACGGGTTTGCACTTGGCCTTCAGTTGACTGTCCTGGCCCACCTTTCTCCTTCAGAAAAATGAAAGCTTTTGCATATTTGTTAATAAGACTTTTGTTTTTATCATAAGTGATGATATCACTTATTGCATATTCACTGTATGCAGTTAGTGATAGGAAATTCTGCTAAATATTTTCCTCCTGCAAGGAGAAAGACTACATTGTCTGGGCTGTAGAGAAAACCGAAGCTTTGGCAGGTGAAACTTCATGGTTGGACCTCTGCAGTTCAACTATGTCACTCTGCCAATGCACCACCTGTCTTCTCTTAGGCCCGTTTCCCAAGAGTGAGATTCTTTTGATACTGTTGGCCCTTCAATCCCCCAGAATGTTTAATACCCCCAACTTAAATTCAAATTATTCACAGATAATGTTATAAGGGAGCTACTAGATAGGAAGAGAGACTTTTTTCTCAAAATTCATTCTTTTTTACCTAGAAAGATTTTGTCATATTTTGTAGGATTCTTCAATACACAAGAATGGTAAACTGTAAGCCAAAAGGAAGAATGATCGTTAAGATATCAAATTACTTGTCCAACACCACACACAACCTCCCACCCATCACAAAACCCGAAACTCTAGTGCTGTCCTTGGTCAACATGTGTTTAGATGAAGCATAACTTCCTTCAAATTGGTTTAGTCCTAAAAATCAGAGCACGCAGGAATTGCTGTTGTACTTATGAATTAAACACCAATTGTTCTAAGTATAGAAGATTTCACTCCTGACCCCGCCCTCTTTCTAGTAAGAAAAGTCCCAGAAAGAACAGGCGATTTAACAAACCCGAGCACCAGCGGACAGCAGCCGGCTGTGTTTTTGAGGGAAGAGAAGTTCACAGCGAAATAACGGCATTCGTAGGGCCCCCAATGAGTCAGTGCTGCAGCATTCAAACAGTGAAAGTTCTCGAAGGGACTCAGCACAGTGGCACTGGCCTGTTGTGTCAGCATTCTCAGAGGCAGAGGCAGGAGGGTCTCAAGTTTCAGCCCAGCCTGAGCAACTTAGAGAGCTGCTGTCTCAAAATATAAAATTTTTTAAAAGACTGGGAATGTAGCTCAGTGCAAGGATCCTGGATTCTGTCCCCTACAGTCCTACAAAATTAAAAAAAAAAGAAAAGAAAAGGAAAAAGTTCATGATGAGTAGAATGTGCAGCCCCAGGAAAACCAAGGAAAGAAAATCACTGGCATGAGGCTAATGAAAGGGCGGGCTGCCGGCTACACCGAGGTGCTGGGCTGAGACTCTCCGCGCTGTAAGAAGCCACCACGGGCTTTTGGCAGAGAAATGACCTCAAAACACTTGTGCTTAAAGAGCAAGGTAATTCTGAGTCCCTCAGAAGCAGGACAACAGCGAGATCAGAATAAGTGCTCAAAAACCACGAGCTTTCGGGCACCGGAAGCACTATGATCTCGCCGAAGTGCAGAATCTTATTTAAAATTCAATTAAATAGAAACAGACAGGCAGTTACCAGGGTAGCAGCAGGTCACTGGGCACAAATTCACAGCGAAGTGAGATGGACTACGTCTAGATAGCTCATGTGTGCCGCGTGCACTGTTGTAAATAATATTGTGCCGAATACTGAAAACTTGCTCAGAGTAGATTTTAGATCACACACACACACACACACACACACACACACACGGTAGCTCTGAAAGTGACGGAGTGTGAAGTGGACAGTAGTAATCCAGTCTCCACGTCTGTACCTCAGAACATCAAGTGTTCCTGAAATGTACTCAACGAAAAATAAGTTTTTAAAAGTAGTGGCCTAAGCAAGGCATGGTGTGCACACCTCTCATTCCAGCACTTGAGAGGCTGAGGCAGGAGGGTTGCCAAGAGGTCGAAGCCACCCTGGGCTGCACAGTAAGTTCAAGATCAGCCTCAACTACATCGTGAGGCCCTGTCCCAAAAAGCCAAACAAGCAATGGCCTCTTCCATGGAATCCGGGGCCTATTCTTTCTCCGCGGTCGTGCATTATCATTTCTCTGAAACTCCCAACCCCGTCCTCTCTCTCTGCCAGGCCTGGGAACTCAACAGGGCCACCGTGGTGCCACTCCCCTTCCTCGCCTCAATGCACAGGGTCGGGGGTTGGGCACAGGCCCTCAGAAAGGACGCCTGTTTCACCTCGGCTCTTCCTTGCCTGCAGGACACCTGCTGGCTTCATGATCCTCGCGCCTCTGTCCTCCGCCCCCAGTCTCGCTGAGGACGGAAGCAGCTTTCCAAGACACCGTGACTGTGCAATCAGCGTGCGGCCCAGAAGGCGGCTGCCCACACTCAGACCACCCGGCCTCCCCGTGCAGCTCCTTGCTGTGGTCACAAAGGGGCATGTCGTGCCCTGCCCCGCTGAGGAGGGACAGTCCCCTGCCCTCTCCTGGCTGTACAGAAAGGCTCATGCGGAGACCTCCTCAGTCTTTCAATTGCCACTAATTTCCTTTCCCTTTTAACACTGGCGGGCTATTTTTATGTTTGTAGGTGTTTTGGTTTGCTCTGTGCTGTGCTAGGGATTGAGCCCGGTGGCGCTCTACCACTGAGCTACGTCTTCAACCCTTTTAAAAATTTTTTTATTTTGAGATAAAATCTCACTTAGGGTCTCACTCAGGTGGGACTCAAATTTGCCACCCTCCTGCTTCAGCCTCCTAAGTGCTGGGTTATAGACTTGCGTCAGCAAAAGTGGCTTGCCATGTTGTGTGGTGTGTTTTTCTTCTTGTCTTTTGCCTACCCAAATACATCTCTGCTTCCCTGAAAATGAATAACTTGCATTTTGATCCCAACGTTGCTGGGCACAGTTCTTAACTTACAGGATATAGCAAAATAAACTCTCTTCCCATGCACTCACTCAGTGACGATGGATTCCTCCTTTATTTTCAGAGTAGGAGGGTTCCCAAGTTTCCTTGAGTAAATATCTAAAGATAAACTGCTCAAAAGTTAAAACTTCCGCCTCCCAAAATGGGAGATGTGTCTGTATCCTCAGACAGACGATGCTAGAAAGAAAACAAATAATTCCTCCATTGCCTCTGGCTAAGGACCTAACGGCTGCTCTGTGTGTGCTTGTGTTTTATAGAACTCGCCCGAGCTGGATGAGGAGGGATACAGCATCAGACCCGAGGAACCCGGCTATATCCTTTCTTCCTTTACTTGTTTTAATTTTAATTTTCATTCTCTCTCAGAAAACGGCAGGCTAAATTCAGATTTTAAAATGTGACGAAATCATCTAAACTACTCTTCTTAATATTAGAGATGGGTAAACAGGACAGGGAATAGCCTGAGTGCTACAAAGTGGGCATTTTGCCCTAATGTACTCAGAGAGAAAGAAAGAGAGACAGAAAGAGAGAGAGAGAGAAGTGTGCTAAAAACCCTTCGTGTGGATTGTGGGCGATGGGCTCGCTGCTGCAGCCTGACACCGCAGCGTCGTTTGTGGCCCCGGGAAATAGCTCCCGCCCCGTCCCTCCAGCTCACACTGGGCACAGCATGTCTCAGCCTGAAAACTCCTCACAGGTCAGGGAGTAGCCGTCCTCGGCCTGAGGATCAGTGTGCTCATCTGCATGTGCCCAGCCGAGCGCCCAACAGAAGCAAAAATGCAGGCTGTTAACGGGGACCCCTTGAGATCCACCATCTTTGATCTTGTAGCCAGGAGAGGTGAAGGAATCCTAGCCTTCGCCAGCCGGTTTTGTTTGTTTGGCTTTGGTCTCTAAGGCCCCTCTTGCTGTGTCTGTGTCTTAGCCTCACTGGCACCTCCGCAGAAGAGCGAGCTAAGCGTCTTTAACTGTGTTCTACCCACCAAAGGAAAGCACTTCTACTCCTCCAGTGAGTCGGAAGAGGAGGAAGAATTACATAGGAAGTTCAACATAAAGATCAAGCCATTGCAGTCTAAAGACATTCTAAAGCAGGCCGCCACCGTGGATGAGCTGAAGGCGTCCGTAGGGAACATCGCGCTGTCGCCGTCGCCCGTGGTGAGTGGCCCTCTCGCGCTAGGCCTCGGTGAGCCTGCCGGGTGGACAGGCGTGTTCTGCCTGCGTGCGCCGAGCTGCAGAAACGCCTTGCACGGAAGGCTGCTGCCCGCCATCACCATTTCCTGAGCCTTGTCCAGTTTGGACAGCTCCTTCTCGCTTAAGAAAGTTAACTCACTTAATGCTGCACTTCTTGTGCTTTTAAAGATGCACAGAAAAACATTTTCTTTTATATTCCTGCAAGTATTATAAAAAAGAAAGAAGAAAGTAACCAAAAAAGGTAATCTAGACTTTTTAAACAGTCTTAACAGTTAAAAGCAACATGACGTTCGCAGATTTACTGAGTTTTAAAAGCACGTCTTAGTTTCCTTTTTCCTCATAAAAATACATGAAAGGAAAACTAAGAAAAATGCTTTTAAAAAGATTTTTCCTTGCTCTGCTCCAAAAGGAAATAAAAAAATCAGTTTAACTTTATATTAAAACTCCTATTCTTTATATTTTATTGTCAAAGTGTCTTAAACACTCATCTTTAAAGTACCTCAAATGCAGTTGTTGATCTGTCTGTGTTATTCTAAGCAGCACTTTGTCACGGTCTGTGCTTCTTTTCCTCAATCCCCATCCACTAAATTTCATTAGTTGCTGAATTCTGAGTCCCAAAATTTACAGTGTTTTTTCTGTGGGGTTTGGTAAATGCCACCATTGTTTTCTAAAAATAGCTGTGAGCAGCAGCTGATGGCTTTCGAGTGAGCAGCCGACATGTTCTTGGCGTCTTCCTGAGGGAGACATGATCTCCCAGCAGCCTCTGCCAGAATAGACTAGTTAATAAATCCTGGGCCATTTTCGAGGTGCTTCTGGAAAGATCTCAGTTAACCTTTCCGAAGGAGTCGCGATCACTTACCCATCGAGAATAAACTTTGGCCTGCCTGGGAGGAAGGAGGTGTATAGTGATGGCTTCCCTGGAGCTTGGTGCCGGTGATGGCCCTTCTCGCTGCTGCTGGTGACGATCAAAACAGTTGCTATTCTAACTGACCCGCACATGATGTTCTAGGTGATGCTCAGTCATATTCTCTTGGAAAGAGAAGCAGGAGATAGATTAGTTTTCTTGCACTTCTTTAGTGCAAGGTGTAGATCTTAAACTCACTTCGCGGCTGGGGATTTCTAATGATGGGGGCATCTTACACTCATGTTTTCACTTTTCAGCTGACACATTTCAAACCATTTTGTGCTTACAGAATGATTTTGTATTGTAAAAATTTATTAAGTGCCAGAAAACAATTTGCATTCACTTCTCTGTAGGGCATAATAACATTAGTGGGCACTTGGAAGCTAACTGGGGCAAGTGTACGAATGCGCGTTCTAAAGATTAAATGAACGAGCGGATATGAAGTCAAATTTACTGGAACCATCCCAGAAACATAGTACCTGTGTGCTGAAAGCTAGTTGAGTCTAAGAAAGGAGAAATCCTGTGTCAAAAGAAACACGTGCCTAAGTCATCTGCCAGACAGTCTTCCGCCCTGGCACATTGCTGAGGGTGCCAGGAGAAGAGTATTTGCTGACACAGCTCTTCCCAGCATGGGTTGCTAAGGTATGATATTGGCGTGATGCTTAAGACTCTGGCAAAAAAATGTTAGGACCAGCAAGCCCCCAGCCAGGGAACCCTCCGTTTGCCCTTCCCTCCACACCTCCAATTTTCCCTCCGATATGAAAACCCATTTCTTCCACTACCGTGATTCTCAAGTATGCATAATTTTTGATATTTACTATAGAAGAGTGAGGTGTTCATACTTTAAGAACAAGGGAGCACACTTCTGGATGTACATGAGTGTAAAGACAGGTCGTGACTGAAAACATTCTCGGCTACGGAAGCCTTTTCTTCTGGATAACCACGTGTCCAGAGTGTGATCAAAAATATAGTGTGTGTTTTAATTTTTTAAATTTTTGTTACAAGAAAAGACACATTGCCATGAATCACCCTCAAAATCCGCCCCCTTGCATCAAACACACTGAGCCCACAGCTCGCGCCACTTTCCACAGCAGCTCTGGAGTCCCCTCTCCTGGGTGCCTTTAGCTGTGCTGTTCCGGCTGCCTCAATGTCCTGAACTGACTCAAAATGCTTCCCTTTCACGGTCATTTTGACTTTGGGGAAGAGCCAGAAGTTCTACCAGGCCAGATCCGGTAAATAAAGTGGATGAGGACACAGTATTGTGTTTTTACGAGCTGCCTTTCCTTTGGATGATGCTCAGCAGCAGCAGTCACTGGCTATTTTATCACCTCTCACAAAGCGTATGTATATTTGAAGCAAGGCCAAGTATTTTGAGGGGAGTCTAAAGGCAATGTGCCTTTTACTCTATTGAGTTTTTTAATTTAAACATTCACCATACTGTTCCACCGCCCTTCGTACATTCCACAGTCAACCTGCAGTACTGTGTCTCCACAGCCAGGCAAATAGAAACAACTTTCTGAAATCCAATTGATGCCATAATAAAAATGGCAAATGTTTTGTACCACTTCGGATGTCTCCAGCCAGATTCTTAGACATCTATGCTTTCTTCACACAGTTCAAAAGAAATTGAGCTACACCAGTTTAGGATGGTTGAAATATTTCACTAGGGGTCTGACTGTCATGATGCAAAGGTGCCAGTCATTATGTCTGTAGAAACAGGCAATTCCAAATGTTTTATAAAAATGGCTTGGGCTGAATTCCAATTTCTATTTCTTTTGAAAATTTTCAGGTGAAATTGTACTTCACTTGTTCTTTTTATCCATCTATAAATATTTACCTATGATGTAACTCATTTTACCTTGAATTTTTCAGGTTTTATTTTTTTAATAATTTTCCTATACGCACTAAGTGACCAAATTACCCAGCAAATGAGTAAAAAGAAAAATTAATTAACTCGTTAATCATATGTATCTATGTACACATACAATATAATCTACCCGAAAATGACTCCTCTCCAAGTAAAAGTTTAAACAGGTGGAAAAGTGGAGTTTAATTGCTGGCAAAAATCCTAGTGTATAGTTAGACAAATAAATACAATTTCAGTCCAGATCTCCCTTCGGCCAGCAATTTTTATATAGAAGTAAAATATAACATGGGCCAGGGCTGGGGGTTTAGCTCAGTGGTTAGGGCACTTGCCTAGCAAGCACAAGGCCCTGAGTTCAATCCCCAGTACAAAAAAAAAAAAGGGGGGGCCTAAACAAGACCAAACAACTAAGAAGGAAGGATGCAGGAGTTAAGTCCTGAGTAAAGGATGTTATGTCCTGTTCTTACCCTGTCATAGCTTCCTGGTAATAAGACACTGCACTCACAGGCAAGCAGTGGACATCACACAGGTTTTAACTGCTGATTTAACATAACTGTAAGGTACAGTATTGGTTCATGCGTGCTCCCTGAAGCCAAAGTAATAATGGCTTAAACAAAATAAGTGATTTGTTTTTCTCCCACATAAAAAGTCAGAATTGGGAGACCACCCAGAAGGTGGAAGAGTCCTATTTCAAGGGTGGTTCAAAACTCCAGGAACTCCCAATGCCATTGCTCCCACCTGCAGGAGTGCTGCTGCCTCACCATCAACAAGCCTTCAGGTGGAGGAAAGAGAAAATGGTCTCCTTCAAGGATGTAACTCATAAGTTGCACACACTGCTACTTAAACCCCCTGACCCTAATTGAGTGACATGGACATCCTAGCTGCAAGGGATGCTGGAAATGTCATCTTCTCCCTGAGTGACATGTAGTCAGCTAAAACTCCAGTTCTAGGACTGAAACACAAAGAAACAGTTCTCAGAAGACATTGGTAGTTTCTGTCACTGTGTTTTAGATAATTTCAGTTTATTCGGGGGAGTTCATCAGGAAATGGGATTTCCCACCATTTGTCTTCAAAATTATTCCTGAACTAACCAAATCCACAATGTTGCCTTTTAAAAACTCCTGATTACTCATTTCAAAATGGCCATGTTGCTGTGCTCTGTGTTAGCTAATATTTGGAAGTGCAGACACAAATTTCAGTGAAAAGTCACCCTGTTTGGTTGATACTTACTGCTCCAGCAATTACAATGTTTCCTCTGGCTAAGGATATCTCTGCTTTTTAAGGTAGGCTGCTTCATTGTTGAAAGACAAATCTTCCTGCGTTGGACCAAATGTGTCACTTTTGTCCTTGGCTGGAGTTGTGTTTTTTAGGAAATGAACAAAGGGTAAGGCTCCTCCTTTTGCAACTGTTTTTTCACAGAGCAGACAGACTCCAGTCAAAATGTAGTATGCAGGATGCTTATTAAAGACTGACCTTGATCTTCACCCATGCTGGATGGGGTGGGAAGTGGGAGATGTAGAACCGTTTTGCACATCCATCCACAGCCCGAGCTGAGCCCCGGGGAACGCTGAGAGGGAAGCCTGTACCCTCCTGCATGAGCCATACTTGGATATGGCCATGCTAGGAAGGGACCCAGCCATGGGCAAGACAGTACTCTGCAGCTGAGCCAGACCACGAGGCGTGGACGCTTGACTATCTGTCAATGATGCTCCTACATGACACACACCACTCAGTCAGTGCTGGCGAGTAGACCAACAAATGTGTGAGTGGGACCAGAGCAAGGACAGAGTGCGGCGCTGGTGACCACACTCTAGTTTCGCACCCATCCACCCTTTATAAAGACGCCCTTGTTCACCACACAATGAATCGCCTACCTGCACCCTCCACCTGGCCACATAGTTCCATCTGATTCGAGCCAGTCATGGAGCTTTTCTGAAATGCGCTGGTGCACAGAGAAACACGGAGGCCCACAGCCTTGCCCAGCTCTGCCATGAGAAAGCCCCAGTGGGGAGAGTGATGGGCTGAGCCTCCCTGGGCTCTTTGCTTCTGCACTTGGGGCCACCACCTTCCTTCTGGATGCTTTCTGGCCATCTGCACAAGTTATTTGTCCTAGAATGTGGGGTCCTAAGAGACAGCAGAATAGCAGAAGAAGAACACAGCATGGGGTCAGAGGCAGGCCTGGGCCCGGGGCAGTGCTCCTGTTACCCGCTCTGCCCGCATCTGCGCGGGAGCCCTCAGTTCTTCCGTAGACTCAGGACGATAACGATCCTGAGGGATTTCCCTGCAGATTATCACAAGACTCAGGCAGGGTCAAATCATTCTGGCTTTGTTTACCTCGTACTTTGCACAGTGCGTAACACACATTAAGCTTTCAGATAGTCATTTTACACCTGACCGATCGACGGGAGCCCACGGAATACCCTGGGGACAGTCCCTCATCTGTGCCGTGTCCTCTCATTGCCTGTCTATATGGTACAGGTATTTAGATCTGGTTCTCCCTTTTTTGAGGGTAACATTCTGCTTCCCCATTTCCAGTCTCCTGCCATAAGCGTGTGTCATGTTTTTGTGTCCTGGAATAAGGGGTATCTCCATCTGGAGGCAGAATTTAGCTTAAATGGGAATAATGGTACATGCCTGTAACCCTAGTACTGTAGGAGGCTGAGGCAGAAAGATCTCAAGTTGGAGCTCAACCTGAGCAACTTAGCAAGACTGTCTCCAAATAAAAGGGGGTGGGGAGTTGGGGATGTAGCTCAGTACAAAGGGGTGTGCATGTGTATGTGCATGCATGCACGCGCACACACACACGCACGCACGCACACACACACCCCAAACCTACTTTACGGAGTACTATTGCAATGAACGTCCATCACGCGGCTAGTACACTGTAAAGACCAGTCCCCAGGGAGGACGCAGAAACAGGGAGAGGTGACAGGCCTTGTGATTTCCTTCCCACACATTGAGGGCAGACATAAACCTCCATGACGTCATCTGGCAAACAGTGTTGTTCCGAAAGATTAATTTAACTTCTGAAAGGAGCTAAATAAGATAACAGGTGCAAGGTTGAACTTCAAGGAAATATGCCTTTACCAAAAAAGTAGCACAGTCAGAATTCAACAGAGAACTGGATTGAATTGAATACAATTTCCTTGACAATCATTTGAGAGAAACAGAAGCAGACACTTGATGTCACAGTTATTCAAACACGTGGGTTCTGCTTCCTTGGCTGGTGGCCTCAGGCACATCATAAAAGCCGTGTCCTGACGTCCTCATCTGCAGACGGGGCTAATTCCCGTGGTGCTCCCGGGGCTCCTTGAGGATCAAAGGAATGAACACCCGTGAAACACTCGGAGTAGATACTACATGCGGAGCTGGCCGTTTGTCAGAATCATCTGCAGAGCCCAGCACACACGTGTGAGGTATCATTCACAGTGTACCAGGGAACCCAAATAGCCCAAACTCATTAGATCCGAGCTGAGTGATTGTCCTAAGCATCAAACGGGGGAAACAGCGATAACTCTTCCGTGATGCCTGTGAACTGGGGTGGAAGGTCATTCCAGACCGATCCCGAGCTGCTTTGAGGAGCACGCCCGTCCGAGTGAGCGCGGTGTTTCTTCCGGGATGGTACCATGTGACGTTCACAGAGCGTGCGGTGCTGCAGGTGCCTGTCGGGTGTGTTTGGTGCAGAGTGAGCATCCTCACTCCTCTCTGAGTCATTTCACCAAGTAGTTGGTGAGCACCCTCCATGGACTGGGCAAATACTGACAGCTTGTCCAACCTTCTTGCTAACAGTGCCTTAAAACTGAGGCGAAAACAGCATAAGACACTGTTGCCGGTAGCGGAAATTCCCCTCAGGGCCCACCCTCCTCCTCTCTCCCATCCTGTTTCCTGACGGAAGATGGGGTCTTCGCAGTCAATTGGGGGTCCCCAGCCTCATCACCCTCCCGGGGCCTTCTACGTGGACACTGCCGTCCCTCCGGGAACCCAGACAGAGCTCTACCTATGACTGCTCTGCAGCTGCGTGCTGGGCACGCCGGGCCCTTGGACGCCAGCTTGCCTTCCTGGCTTTCGTGGGCGCCCGAAGACATGCTGTGGTTTAAAGCATGGCGCATCCTCTGCCCTTTCTCATGTGCCGCTGCACGTTCCTTTGCTTTTGTTCCGTGAGCTGAGACTCACTGTAGGCTTCGGAAGTTATATTTCACCCAGAAGCATGCAGTGCTGTACTGATTAAGAAATTTTTCTCCAGAGCAACTCAGAGCTAAGTTTGTATTCTGACTCAGCACCGTTATCCATGTGACTCAGACAAGTGACTTAACTCTTTAAGCCTCAGTCACAGTTATCACTTAGTAAGGACGAAAGGAGGTGAGTGATACCACCGCCTCCTAGCGAACTTGTGAGGACTGAAGAACTAAGACACATAAAGTGTGTAGTAGGGAAATGCACACAGTGTGATCAACATGTACAGTGAGTATTTCAACTTCAAAAATTTGTTAAAGGACACACTGCCATCAGTCTGCCTCAAAATGCTCTGCCTCATTTTGAACGCACTTACCCCACTGTTCTTGCTGCTGTTGGAAGTAATTCTGGAAGTCCCCTTTTGCGAATGTCCTTTTGAGGTATGATCACAAATGTGGTGAGTGCTACTGCCAAGTGCCATCCAGTGGAAAACCAGCCTTGTAAACACATGAAAGTGTGTCCTCATCCACCATATTCACCGGATCTGGAACCCAGTAACTTCTGGCTCATTCCCAAAGTCAAAATGACCATGAAAGGGAAACATTTCAAATCTATTCCGGACATCGAGGCAGTGAAGATACTGAAGGAAGACTTCCAGAACTGCTTTCAGAAAGTAGCCAGAGTGATGGGATAAGTGTGTGCAAAACACCAGGGAGTATTTTGAGGGAGACCAGGGCAATGCGCCTGTTACTGCACACATTTTTAAAATTTTCAGTCATACCGCCTTTGTAAATAAAACCCAAAGGAGGTCTTTAGCAATTACACAATGCCCCATGGTGACTACTCTAAACCCTCTTTTAAGGTTCCAGATGACTTTGAGAACCTGGAGATGGCGATGCCAGTGGTGGGGTGGTGGTGATAGTGATGGTGCGGGTGGTGATGGTGCAGGTGACAGTGGTGCTGACAATGTGGTTGATAGTGCTGGTGATGGTGGTGGTGATGGTGATGATGGTGGTGACAATGTGGTTGATGGTGGTGATGATGATGGTGGTAGTGGTGATGGTGTGGATGATGATGATGGTGATGGTGTAGATGGTGGTGATGCTGATGGTGATGGTGTGGTTGATGGTGGTGATGATGATGGTGGTAGTGGTGATGGTGTGGCTGGTGGTGGTGATGGTGTAGATGGTGGTGATGCTGATAGTGATGGTGTGGTTGATGGTGGCGGTGGTGATGGCATGGATGGTGGTGATGATGATGGCGTGAATGGAGCTGGTGATTGTGTAGATGACGCTGACAGTGTGAGTGGTGGAGACTCAACAACTTGAGTGCTGCCTGTGTACCGACTGTGTCAGACGCATCACGTACATTAAGATATTTGTTCTTGCAGCAACCTGTGAACAGGTGGTAGTATTACCCTGCTCTGCAGATGAGAAAATAGAGGCATTATGAGATTAACTGACCCACCCAAGGTGTCACAGCCAGCAAATGAAGTTGCTGTCATTTGAACTCAGAAAGTCCAGCTTCTAACTCAGAACTCTTAGCCACTGTGTGGCACAGCTGGTGAAAGCTGCAGGCTCTCCAAGGAAAGTTCACTAGCTCATCCAAAGCATCCGAGTACCACTGTCTAGCACTCACACCCTCTGAGGGTGACCGAGGGATGGCCAGATGCCTAGCAGCCTGGGCCAAAGCCACCTCCCGGCCTTCCTCAGGGACCAGCCTGCAGACACTCCCTTCCGCGACACTTCCTGTGACATTTCTGTGCTGAGTGAGCCAGGCCAAGCTGACACCCTACTGGGTCTGGCTCGAACGCTGCTGTGTCATATGCGATTCTTAACCTACTAAAGTGCTCTCGTTTTGTATTCAGACATTATACACCTTAGTTTTAAATATTAAGAGTGACACCTCATTTTTGTGTGACTCAGTTCCCCTATCAATGACTCAGCAGGTACTTTTTATGTCACTAGTACTTTGCAATGATGCCTTGTGTTGTACAAATGCCCCGTGACGCGCAAAAGGGTAAAATGAGCACTGGCTCTATACGCAGTTGCCGATGGCCCCACCAGACAGGGAGACAGACACAGAAAGGCCAGCAGCCTCTGCAGGGTCGAGGTCAGGACTCTGCCTGAAACGCAGTGTGTTTGCTTGTCTACAGGGCTGGGTCTGTGCTGCGGTTGTGCCGAAGACCGCCCCTCAGTTGTAGTTTGCTGCTGTGACGGTGCAGGCCTAAGAGTCTCCATGGTGGGGCAGATCGGGGGTGCAATGAGGGAACTTGAAAGCGAGGCTTGCCTCTGAAGCACAAGGGGAAGGAGAAGAACCCTGAGTGCTCAAACTAGAATGGGCTTCAGGATCTGGATCTTGTTAGCTGTGCGCCATGCACAAGTCTCTTAACCCCGAGCCTCTTGATCCCAAGTCCGTAAAGTGGGAACAGATCATGAGCCTTCTTGGGGCTGCTGTCAGAGGGGAGATGGGAGCTAACGCTGGGAAGTGCCCTCCCAAGGCGCTGCTCACTGCCAGCTCCCCCACAGCTGCACTTTCTTCTCCTCCCTTTGAGAGACTGTGGGAAGCAGAAGGGAAATAAATACAGCGAGGGAGGACTTGAGTCAAGAAGAGGGCAGAGTTCTTCATATATTCTAGATGTTAGACCTTTGTCTGTGCAAAAGGAAGATAATATTCAAAAGAGAGGAGAACTGGGAAGGGAGAAGCAGGAAAAGAAGGAAGGGAAAAAGGAAAGAGAGAGGAAAGGGAAAAAATGGAAAAATGTAAATAAACCTGTTGTAAATAGGGAAGAGTGGGAGAGCTGAAGGGAGGGATGAGGAAGAGGGGGAAAACCAAGATACGTCATGTACAGGTACAAAATAACCATGATGAAGGTGATCATTATGTATACAATGTACCAATACATGTTCTTGGTTAAAAAAAAAAAAAGAAGAGGGCAGACAGGAAAGAAGCGAGAGTGGGAGGTCCCGTCCTGGCAGCTAGCTAGTGACTCCTCCCTTTCCCCTGTAGGATTCAGCGATACAAGAGATTGCAAAAATCAATGCTGGCAATCTGTAACAGAATTATTACTCAAAAAATAAATAACTAAACTAGAGGAGGGGAGCCAGCATTGAGCTGGAGACAGCCTGGTGCGGTCGGCCTATTCCAGCTGGCCCACCCACCCTTCCACCCCCGAATTAGCTTGCCAGAGAGCAAACTCCGTGCATCTGCTGCTGCTTGGTAACGCCACCCACCTTCTGTCCTCACTTGGGCAAAAGGTGCCGCACCCTGTGGAGTTCAGTAAAAACGAGGAGTCATCGATGGGGGAAGAGAGCTCTGTCTCCTACACGCCAGTATCGTCTCACTGCAGAAACACATGAGGGTGAGGCAGGGGAGAGGCGAAATATGCACACGTGTGTGCTCAAGGGTGGAGACCTGGACGGAAGAGGTTCAGCCTGAGTCCTACCTGTGGAGAAAGCTGACAGGGCAAACACGATCTGAGTCCATCTCGACCCTGCGCTCACACTTGCATGGAAGCTACCTCCCCCTCTCCCTAGCTTAGGAGACATTGCGACTCCATCCCAGCCTCTGGAGCAGCCAGCCAAAATCAGCTGCGATTCCCACCACAGACGAAATCTTTTATTCTTTTTTTAAATTCTCTTTTTTCAGTCCTTACAGAGAAGGATGGATGGTGAGATGGGTGAGAGAGTTCATCTTCAAAATGTACTGTTCTCTTCCCCACATTTTAAAACACCACAACTGCCTGCAGGGGAATGAATTTTGTGCCTAATATATGTTGTTTCTTTCCTTCATTACTAAATTGTTTTTCCTGGAGAATTCTCTGCTCCTGGACCTTTAAAATGATAGTATCATTTTCAAGCCTCTCATGCCCACCCTACTTTGGTAAGAAGAATCCTTAAGTATGTTTCGGTCTCCTTGAAAATAGTAAAATATGCATATTCAGTCTGGGCCACCTAGTCACTGCCTCTGCGGATCATGCTGGCTGTGCCCTTGGAGGCCGTGGTATTTGGTTTCCATGTGTGAGGTGGAAGAGTCAGATTTTCCTCGCTGGGCGCCAGAGTTTTACACAAGCTGACCGGATTTGAGGGTTTGAGCCCCCGGGTTGGAGACTACGAACACTGTTTCTGCTACCAATTTAAAGTCTAGTTGAATGAGATTGTGTGACTAACCATATTGAAACATAATGTTAGGCGAGCTCACAGAAGTAACAAATTCTTGAATTACGTGCTTTTAATTATAGTGTTCATTGTAATTTTTAAAAAGGCTGGTTTTCATGTTTATGAATTCTACCTTGATTGTGTAGTCCTCCTGCTATGGAGTTTAGAATTGAAGCCTATATTTAGTAGCTAATGGCCAGAGTCAGAGTAGAATGGGTTCTGTAAAGAAGCAATTAATTTAGAAAATTAGTTTTTAATAGAAGCATAATTTGAGAACAATGCATGGAGTATTGGGTTCCTGACTATTCCTGCATTCAGAGGCTTAGTTTCCTGACTACTTCCCTACTAGGCTGCTTCCTCTAGAGCCAAGGCTTTGAATGACGCGTCGCTGGTACCGAACACTCTCGTGGGCAGGGTGGGTGGATGGACGCGCTTCGCCGTGGGGAGTTAGGCAGAGCTTGGTGTCTAGCCACAGTATAGTGCGATATTATTTATGAAAAGAGCATGTTTAGGGCTCTAAATTTCTTAGACCTTTCCCCTTCAATTGAACAAAGTCTCTCCATTGCTAGACATCATGAGTGATCATTCCCTGTCTTTTTTCTTATAATTTCCCCTAAAGTTCTTTTTTCTAAAGTTCTTTTTAAAAGTTGGTTAATGTGTTTTCTGTAGGTTCTGGGTTTTTTGGTGTAATCGTTGTCCCCGAACCCTGCACACTCCAGCAAGATGTCTTTTTTCTCATCTAAGGTCTGAGATTGTCACTTTGTGCCCCTCAACCCTGAATGTCAGGTGTCTATGATTACATTTCTCAAACTCATAATTATTCTTACACTAAGGAGTTTCTATAGATGCCTGAAAAATAGACTAAAACAAGTAAAACACTATAAGAAAAAAGCACTTTATCTCTTTGCCCTCTGAAGATTTTTTGTGTGTGTCAGAAATCATAGCAATAAGTGTAACTTTTGTTTCAGAAAAAATTAGAATGTGGATCACCCACATTAATTATATCAAAAAATACCTTCCCGGAGATGAGGAAAATGTTATTTCTAAACTGAAGTAAGGTGACTTTTTTCCTGTCTCTCGCCTCTGTCCTGCTGCCCTGGGACCTTGGGGCTCCGCCTTGGTGGTGGCTGCGGGACACAGCCAGGTGCCGGGCTTTGCTGCTGGTCCTGGTGGGGACAGCGAAGGTGACGGAGCCTGACCTCATCCTGTTTTGCCCACTTAAAACTCCCCTCAACTCTCTAGCCTATTTGAAGCCCATTTTCATGCATATTATTTTTTAACCCGGTGCATGAGGAATCAAAATCATCTTCCAATGACTGATAACAAACAACGGCGTGTGTCATATCCGGGAATTTCCTAGCGATGTCTCATTCGTTTTGTCTGTGCCTCTTCCTAGCAGCCAGGAGTCACCAAGCATCCAGATCTGAGAGTCTGGATAGGGGACAGCAGTGAGCCACACTGGACAGAGCAAAGCCATAGTCTCTACAGTGGCCTTCAAGGCCCTCATGGTCAGGACACCCAGAACCATCATTCCCCTCTCTCCCCGGGCTCCCTGACTGGCCCCTTCCCCCAGTGGCTGCACTGTGTGCCCCAAGCTCAGTGGTGAGCTCAGGTGACCTCCTCCAGGAAGCCTGCCGGACCACCTTCAGGATGACAAAGCCCTCTTCCCTGGCATTCTCAAACTCCTTCATTTGCTCTAATTTTAAAAATTACCTTTATTGTCTTCTAAAATGCTTAATAGTTTCCTGATGTATTCCATCGACTATTTTTGTCTATTTCCCAGGCTAAGCTCACTGGCGCCTTTCTGCTGGTCTTCTTGTTGTTTACTAATGTGCCTAGAATTGTGCTGGATATTTATTAGGTGCTCAGGAAATAGCTGTTAATGGCTTAATGAATGAATAAATAATCATTTTGCTCTTTGTGAATACCCGAGTAGTCATAAAAAATTGAAAGGAAATGATTATTTATAATAGAACTGCATTAGTTGAAATATTAAGGTCCAGAACACAGCCATTCTATTTTTAAAGTTCAGCAGCTGCAGACTCTTAAACAGCTTACAGATCCAACCGGACTTCTGCTGTCTTGCTCTCGCTCAGTGACACTTGATGCCAAAAATTCCCGCAGGCAACTCAGGCCCTCGTTGAGCGGTTCAGCACTGGGAATGGATGACAGCGGGAAGCCTCCGTCTGAGGACCTTCTAAATCAACTCGGGGATGGATCTCCTCCGCACCACTGTTAGCTTCAGCGCTGCTCTAAAACAGAATCCAATTGCTGATTTCCAGCGCCACCTGCAAAAATGTACCCTCGGAGAGACCTGATGTGAATGAAGGCCTGAATTACCGAGTTATGAGTCATAATGGCGAGAAAGTGGTTCCTGGTCTCTGGAAGGGGTGGGGTGGAGTGGTCTGCGTGGACCCTGAAGAGCTACCGATCAGATGAGCAACCTGTCTCTCACCAAGACTTCCAAGTTGGAAACTGTGTGTTCTTAATTCACAGGACAGGAAACTCTCCCTCCCTGAAGACCATTCAGTGGGTGTCCTTTAGGTAACTGTTCTGTCTAATCCAAAACGCACTTACTGGATTTCCATTACCTCTCTTCGCAATTCTGTTAGTTTTTAAAGACAACTCAAATTCTATTAGCTCATTTTAAATCAAGAAATATTTTCATGGGGCTGGAGATTTCGCTCAGTGGTTAGAGTGCTCGCCTAGGAAGCACAAGGCACTGAGTTCGATCCCCGGCACCCAAAAAAAAATTTTTTTTTCGTTTTCCCTTAAGGAAAAGTATCATGTTTTACTTTTTCTTTTGTTTTTAAACATTCTGAAGACACCCTTCAATTAAAAGGCCAACTTAAGGGTTGGTAGGTAAGCTGACAAAGCCAGGCCACGTTTTGAATAAAGATGGTTTAATACCTCATGTGGCCTGGGGTGGAAGGTGTGTTATCATTTGTGTGTTCATGTTTATTCTTCTGATTTTAAATGAATGAAATGCCTTTAATTCTAAAACATGATGAGAAATGTACCTTATCACCAGAGTTTAATCCTGGGGACTGGAAGCATCCTGAACACACAGGCTCACCTTGGAAAAGCTTGTTCTTGGAGCCCTCTGTAACAGCCTGGCATGATCTATTCAGTCCTTTCCATTGGAAAGATCCAAGGTTGTCTTCCAGACCCGGTGATCTGTAAGCATTTAGCTCCATCGTTTCTAGATCTCGATGCTGAAGAGGCCAAGAAAGTGGGTTTGGCCTGTTTAGGGTCCTGGGCCTCCTCTGGATTGGGCTGTCTGGAGTTTGCCACCCTGGGACCCAGTCCTGGCTCTGTCCCTTGGAAACTGTGACCTCAGAGTTCTCCCAACCTCTTCTCTCCATCAGTAGAGATGATGATGATATCGGCAACATAAGGCACAGCAAGCAAGTTCTCAGTGAATGTTAGCTGCAGATATCATACTTGTCCTTTTGTCCTTACAGGGTGGCAAGTGAGCCTTCCTTACAAATCACACACTTGAGGCACAGTGTGACCTGCTCAAAGATATCCAGACAATAAGAGATTGAGCTAATTTGAGAATGTAACATCTCATGATCTTCCTTCCACTCTGATACCCCCTCTAAAGCAATTTGATCTTATCTCAGTATTATGGTTGTCTGTAGATTGAGCACCTCGTTAATAATTTTCGTTTCGCTTGCTAAGTAAGAGTTTGCTGTGGCGTCGGGACATGGGGCCCTCTTGCGGCTCATAGTTGTTCTGAATGAAGCCTTCATATCTGCTGCAGTAGAGAACTCCACCCCCAGACAGCCGCTCACATAATTCTACACGGATGTCTGTGGAAAGCTGGGCCATCGGAGCCTCTGTAACACGTGTTAACACCCGAGGCCACTAATGGGCTGAGAGAGCAATGAACAGTTAGGGAGCAGCCACGTAGAGTATTCTGGGAGCCCAGAAGGGACTGTCACAGATGGGACCACATGCTGCAGGCATCTTCCAGTTCAACCGTGTTCATTTTTCCATATGTCAGACAACTCTGTGCTTCAAATATTTGTATCACGTTTCAGTGTTCCCCAAAAAGAGAATTCGTAAACGTGTTTTGAATTGGCCACTGTGCACCTAGCACTATGGTCAGGGCTAGAGGACATATTTGCATAGCCATTACTGTGAGCTCATAGTCAAGTAGAGACAAGGAAATAATACAGAACAAAATAAGAAGTGCAAAAATACACTAGCTATGCATACCTTCATTTTCTCTGAGGCTAGGAAAGGTCAAGAAAATAGAAAAGCCTTCAATATTTATTATTTTGGGCAAAAAGAATGTGCTGCCATCAATTGGGAGAAAGGAACGTTTTATTCTGGCTAGGAGGCTTGGGAAAGGTCTTGTGAAAAAAATGTTCCTGGCCTTGCAGAATGTGAGCCACTTTGACTAAGGGGGAGGGAGAAGCAGCGTAGGCAGAGGCAAGAAGGCTGTGAGTGGCTGGCACACTCGGGAGGTGACCAGGACAGTACAGCCTTCATAAAAAGACAGGGGTGGAAGACAAGGTGCGAAGGTAAACTGGAGCCCATCATGAAGGCATCGAATGCCGTAGCGCAGTGTGGGCCTGAGGCGCTTGCTAGGATAGCAGTTCTTAGGGCCCAGGGATCGCTCACCAGGACAAGAATGTGCAGGTGTTCGTGAAATGTAGGGGGAAGTGAAAGACGGTTTGGAAGAGAACTGAGAGCGTAACCATAGTGACTCAGGAAGAGGTGGGAAATACCGATTTCCCTAGTAAAATACAGAATTTCTGGGAAAGATCTCACGAAATTTCCTGAGAGATGCTGCCGCAATGTATTCATGGTATTCACCAACTCCTTCCAATATTACAAGGCCTACTTCTATTTTCAAGGGAGAAATTGGTTTGACAAAGGTCATCCACTCAAAAGCAAGCCCAGTGTCTGTGTCCCTGGGGGCTGCGCCTGTGGCCCCGAGACCTGAGCTGACCACCACAGCCCAGAAAGGGCCACAGCAGCAGACTCGCACGGGAGGTTTAGCCGAGGGCTGAGGGTTTCTTCTTGAGGATACGTGTCACCTCTCTCACACTCTCTTTATTTTTCCTCCCTATGCCTTCGCTTTTAGAGGAAAAGTCCGGTAAGAAATAATAAGTCCTTTCCATGTTTTGGCCAAACATTATTTGTTGTGTTCAGTCTCATCATCTGCCTATCTAATGACTGATTGTGTTTAATACCTAAACAGAGGTTTGAATTTTGAAAGCAAACCTTTGCGAACCAGGACAAGGTCTAATTATACCACATGGGAAAAAGAGGAAGTCGGTTGCTAAGTGATTTTTGCAGCCCTGCTATTAAGGGCTGTGGGGTAATTTTGTAAAGAGTCACCTCTGCCTCCGGCACATGCATATGATCAAGTGTCTCAGGTCCTAAGTTTCATTTACTGCAGCTCTCACTCGAATTAGTCAAGCTAAATATAGACACCGTGAACTAGGCAAATATTTTTTATATTATTTTTTGTTAGTGTACAACATGGTAGCATCTTGAATCCTTGTGTAACTGGCCTGGGGGAAAGGGGAGTTTAGGAAGCTGTTGTAGTTATTGCTACTTTTGTTTTAGTAAATCGAAGTATCTCCTTCTGAAATTGTTAGAGACTGAAAAAAAAAAGACCTTTATAAAATGTAAATTGCCTTGCAGATGTTACAAATGCACATAGTACAAATTTGATATGATGTACTTACATCTTTTTATTTTAGAGCAAAGTAGGACAGATCCTTAAAATAATAAGTAAATAAAAGAGAGGAAGAAAAGGAAATTATGTTCTCAGTTGCCTGGCTCTGTGGGAACACGTTCCTGTGTACGGCCAACCCGGGTGCCCTCTACTATAAAATATGAGAAGTGATTTCATGTTAACAGGCACCAAGAAGTGGATGGTTGATTTTATCTCACGCACCTGAGCAGATGCGACAGGAAGTGCCGCTATTTCTTACCTCACCTCAGGTGAGGATACAGAACTCGAAGTCTGTGTGACAGGAGGGACGAAGGGGAGGCCCCAAAACAACAAAATGGATGAAAATATTAAAATGCATCAGAACGTGGGTCCAAATCCTTTTGTTTCCAAAAATAAAATAAGCATCTATGATTGATTCTGATTGTTATCAAGCTCCATGAGCACTTCTAGTCACCGAGTGCCAACTCTGTGTCCCTCGCAGACTGTGAGGCAGGGCAGCCCCTGCACTCCCTAATAACCACTCTTCACCTGTCCCCAGCTTTCTGGATCCTCCTTGACCCTGAATCCCTCTCTGAATCGCCTAAATGTGCCCACTTTGAACACTGAAATTTACCAGCGGGACTTTCAGACTTCTCTGTTCCTCCCTGGTTTTCCTCCTGTCGTCCTCCTTTAATTTTCACTTCGTTCCCAACTCCCTCGCCTCGTTTTTCTTTAGAAACGTTCATCTTGTTGGCTCCTCACTTGGGTGTTGCTAAATGATGTGTTGGTTTCCAGCAGGCTCTTGGCTTCATTTCCCAAGTGGGTTTTCAAGATCGTCTAACCACATCTCACTGGAAACAATAATATTCTCTGTACTTGGGCTTGTAATACACGTGAACAGTTTTATATACAGGCAGACCCAATAGTAGGGCAAGTAGATGCTCGGCAGATAGTTTGTCCTCAACCCAGAGCACTTAAAAACAAATAGGAGTGTTGGCTGGGACCATAATAATAAATATAATGATCCTACTTTCAGGTTCTTTCCTAGAAATTTCTGTAACGTGAATCAGTTAATTTGCTATGTCTAGAGTGTATAAAAATATTTGTTTGGTGCTTTGTAGTTTATCATCCGTTTTTTCTGTTTCCCCATAACACTGAATTTAGCAAATGAAGATATTTTAAAGCTTCAAAAACTGAGACTGGTTATTTAGTGAATTTAATAAGCAAGACCCATTATGTTTGGTTGCTTCTTATAAATAGCTCAGAACAATTTATCCACATTGGCTAAGACTAAGAGATCCTAGGGGTTGGGGATGTAGCTCAGTGGTAGAGCACTTGCTTAGCGTGCATGAGGTCCTGGGTTAAATCCTCAGCACCAGGGCAGGGAAAAAACACTAAGGGATCCTAGTTAACAAATTTAAATTAATTCTGTTATGCAAAAGTAGCCACACAAAACTACCATAGTGTAAAGATACTTGGGAGATTACAAAAGCATAGCCACCATATTTCCTTTTAAAGACATATACATATAGAAAATCATATAGATTGTGGAATAAACATCTTCATTCTAGTGACCAAACCATAAACTAGCAATGTTTACTCACTTTGAAAATAGCCTCAAAATACACGGTAAGAGTTACCTCAAAGTTGGACACCAAAATTAAAGTAGAAGGTAAATAAAGTGATTTCCAGCAAGTTTTTCAGAATGCATGAGAAGACCAGGAGAACTGAAGGACTAATGTCTGATTAGGATACAGAGAATTTGTTCAGAAAACAAGCAGACCAGTTGCAGTCTGTTCGAGCAATCAGGTGTAGACATAATGGAGTTTCATTATGTGCAGCACAAATATCTGCAACTGGAGGCAAATTGGCCACCTGCAGACTCTAAACAACTGAATAGGTATTTATTTGTCTGTGCAGCTAAAAACAATTTTAGCCCACATTTAAAAATTGGAGCCTTTGAACCTTTGAAAAAATCTGAATGTTCATCTTCTGGATTTTAGTTTTTTGAATAAATTAAGACCAAATATTGAACTTGTTTTCTCCAACCTTTGATGCAAATTCTATTTATCAGTAGAACCAAATAGAATGCTAAGTGCTTAAAATTTTTAGAAAATGACAGAGGAAAGGATAAAATAAAATTTGTAGAGGTGGAGATGCTTTTGTCCTGGCCAAGCATGATTTTGCTGACCTTTTTGTCCAGCAAGCTCTTCTGTGGGGATAATGTGTATCAAGTCCCTTCCATTTGACTCCTGGGAATCTTTCTCTTCTGAGGGATTCAGAAAGCTCTTAATTATGGTCCTTGAGGCCTTCTGCCTTACACTTCCCACAGCTTCTAGATGTGTCTTTTGGCATCTCATTAATCAGTTTGTGGATCGGGGGAGCTAGTTCTTGATGAAAGAATTTTGCAAATGGAATTTCCAAGATGCTATCTCATAAGGTTGTCTTTTGCTATTAAAAAAAAAAAAAACCACCAGGAACTACTGATTAAAGGCAGAGGCTTTTAACTCATTGAAAATTAAACTATGACTTAATTCAAATGGATTAATTTATTTGAAAGTATCTTGAATTGCATTTTGTATAATCCTGAATTGACAAATGTTCTTGTATTTGAGATTCTGCTTCTGTGTGGCTGCAACCAGAATTTTATTTTGCATTATTTCTCATAATTTTATATTGGGGAACTTTTAAGTTTAGTTTCGTATTTGCTATACTTTGAAACTTTGCCATGAAATTCTCACGTTTTCTTCTTTAGAAAGCTTTACTCTGCTAAAAAACAATAAAGTCTAAAATACTAAACATAAGATCGTTTCAGTTTTCCTCAAGAACACAATATGGATTAGGCTAAGGAAATTTAAGCCCACAGATAGGTATTGGTGTGTCCCATTTCTTTTCTAAATTTCTTTCAATTGCATCTAAGCACACAGACAGGTTTACGAGAAAAGTGGGATCAGTATGGACCGGTGTCTGGAAAATAAGACAAATAATAAAGTCTAAACTATTACAAGTAAAATTGACTAAAATAAGTAAGTCTATAGTCCCATCTATTTACAAAATTGGTCTGAGAAATCACCATTGCTGGATGCTAGCCACGACGGTCTCTGCCTCACAAGCCTTCTTCCAACGTCATTCTTGGTAGCGCACAGAGAATGGGAGAACGGGAGACCAGAGGGCTAAACTCTGTCTTTGGTGCCTACTAGCCTGAGTCTGGGAACCTCACTTCCCTCTCTACACCCTGAAGGTACTTGGCCTAGGTATCCATGGAGACCTACCCGGTGTGGCAGGCCGCCTCTCCCCTCTGTCAGCTCCATCCTGGAGCGCAGTCCCTCCCCGTCATTGGGGCAGCTTCCCACTCAATTGTTCATGCTTCTGGCCTCGGCTTGGGGGAGTGAATTCCAGATTAACCCACGTCCTGAAAATGAAACAGCAGGTCTGCCCCCAACTCCTGTCACGCAGAAAGACCCTCCAGAGGGAGGGTGATCAGAGTTTGTGGGGTGAACTGGCGGCCACCCTCGTCGGCTGGAAGAGCGAGAGAGAGGCCGTGTGCCCTCTGGGTGTCTGCGGACCGCTGCAGCCCACCAGGGCTCCAGGCTGCGGGCTGGTTTCCCTGGGTCCCATCCTCCCCATCGCCTGTACCTGCCCGCTGGCAGAGGCTGCCCAGATCACCTGGTCAAGGACAGACTCTGAGCCAAAAACCTCCTAAAAATCACACATTCTAAAGCACAGTCGAGAAAAGCCAAGGCGGAGGCTGCCTGCATCCTGCATTTTCAAGGCCGCCTTCAGGGTCTGGGAGGTGGGGAATGCATCACACCCATGATGCGTGTTGCACACACACACTCTGTTGTACAGAGTACTATTTATCCTCAAAGTCCCCACACCCCAAATAACTTGGAGAAAAACTCCTGACAGCAAGACATGAATAACATCAGCAGTTTTTGTGTGTTTCTGCCTTGCTCTTATGTGCATGTACAGAAACTCGTGCATCCACAGGAGCAAAGCTGTGTTAGACCCTGGTCCCTTCTAGGGGCCTCGAAAGCCCCTACACTTTGAATAAGCCCCGGACGCAATGCCTGCCTGTGCCCCGGCCTGGTTGTTTGGAGCACTTGTTTGGGAGCTGTTCTGAAGCCTGTTGACTGATGCATCGTTCTCTGACTAGGTGTCTGTTCTCTCTTCCTTTTTGCTGATCACAGAGGCGCAGCCCGGTAAGAACTCTCAACATTTTTGCCTTTAACATACATAGACAAAATCGTTGCCGAGGCAAAGAAGTCAGGTCGGTTTCCTGTGGCACTTGCCATAACTCAGTGTGAATGGGGCAGATGAATTAAGTTGACTCTTTATGAAGCCGCTGGCTCTCTGAAGTGATGTAACCATCAGAAGATCTGTCCAAAACGGACTAAATTAATAGATGGGAATCGTAACTCTTAGTGCTAAATTTGAAAAAAATAGATTTGTGTGTGCACTTGTGTATGTGTGTGTCCGAGGACTGCAGATTGGCCAGAAAGCACAGTAGAAGTTGACAGCAAAGCGATAATGAACAATACAACTGTAAAGAAAGCAAGGAATCAGGTTTTGAGCCTCATTATTTGAAGCGTGAATTCAGACCATGTCCTTGGCCCCTAAAGCACGTTGGTCAATACATGGATGCCGACTTATAATTTCTATCTTGGGAGTGGGAGACATACTTCCAAGTCAATACCCTAAGCTGCCACCAGTCTAAATTTTGTCACTGAAGACGACTTTGGCAAGGAAGGTAGTGATTGTTCGCATTGGTCAAAGTGAAATCTCAGCCATTTAAACAAGAAAAAGAGGACCCTTTGTTGGATTTGATGTGCCCCCCACACATACAGCTACTTATTCTCTTAAGAGAGGAAGCAAACTGTACCGATGCTCTGTATAATATCCCCAGGCCCTTGTCAGGCCAATTAATCAATTGCTGTTCGCAGCAAATACCTTGCCAGGAGGAAAGTCGGTTCTCCGTTTAAACTGCAGGCTGAGGCTCACTCACGGAGGAAAGTGTGGCTGCTCGGTGAGAAGGTTTTTAATTCAGTGAGTGTCCTCCTTGAGAGCGATGCGTGTGGTTGACACCACCGCGACCTTGTTCCAGACTTGGCACGCTGCCGCGTCAAGGCCGTCAGAGATCCGTATACCAGGTTCGGCTGGTAAGGGCACCTTCTTTTCTGTTGCTCATTGCTTCTGAGCAAACGTCTGTTCCTCTCTACGTAGGTGACAGATTAGTCTTCCTAAACAACAGTGTTTCCTTGTATATTTCTGCCATATTTGTCTGGCACTTAACTAGTGTCCTTTCATTGAGAGGGAGGATTTCATCAGAATGTTACAGGGACTTCTTCTCCGGTGCCTTTCAATAGCAAATGAATTGCCGCGCCTGGGAACTGATGAGTGTGAAGCGTATGATGGAAGCTGTTTGCCTTCCTTGGTTCCTGGGGTATAACGTTTTAAATAAAAGGGGCAGGACAAAGAGGCGGAGAGGTCTCAGCTCAGCCTCAATACCAGCCTGTGAATCTTGTGTCTTGTGATTGACTACTTGATACTAAATAAAGTAAGACCTTATTGATGTACTTCTCACTATGTGAGAGTCCTTCGCCCAGGAAAAACATTTTAGCTTCATTTAAACAACATGTTCTCTGAACTTCAACCCACAAGCTTTATTATCCAAAAACCAACTTGTATTCAAACTCCCCTAATGACCATAGAAGATTTAAGTGACTGTAAAATTACAGTCTTCGGGTAGTATTTCTCTGTCTGCACACACAGTGGGGGAAACGTTGCGTTATTAGGCGAAACAAGATAGAAAATACAGTTGGAAAGATGGAGTCACGCACCAGAAAACACCCGGTGGGCCTTGGTTCACATGGAGACTTCGCATCTTCATAAATGGGTTCTAGCCCCACCCAGACACAGTCCTCCTGGTGGTCTACTTTTCTGCTAGCATCTCATGCTAAAAGCCCTTCATAGTTTCTACTTTTGCGTCTGAACTTGGTATTGAATCAATTCTTCTATGATCACAATACATTTATGCTGAGGTGTTGTAAATCTAGAAATGATCTGCTCGTATTATATATTCCTACCTGGGCTATTCCCATCCCAATATCATGATGCTTTGATCTAAAGAAATCATTCCCAGTTCATAGATTGGTGGACCCAGAGACAGGAAAGTGAAAGACCCTGGAGGGGACTATGTGTGGATGGGATGGAATTCCCTGGCTCCCTGAAAAAAGCAGCCCATTCAGTGGTAGGTCCCTCCAGGTTTCCCCTCCCCTTAACACTGACCACTTTCATCTTTTTAAACCATGTCAATAACTCATGTTTTTTTCCTAGTATTTTGGAGGCCCCGCCTAATTAGGAGCAGACAGTACTACTAAATACATTTTAGAATTTTCAAGTATCAACCATATGGGAACCTTGGATTTACTTCCTTATCTGCTAGCGTTCAAGAGGGTTTTTGTTTTTAATAGACTATTCCCTATTTTTCTTCAAGTCCTAAACCTACCCAGGTAAGGGGTTGTTTCCCTCCCTCCCTGTCTGTAACTTCTAGGTAAAATGAAAACTGATATGTGTGTATGCATCTACAAGTTCCAGTGTGAATGCCATTCTGAGAACAATTTCACTCGTCCCCACCTGCATTTCTTTGAGTTTAGTTTAATTGCAATAACAGAAATAATACATATTGTACATAACGTATATGTGGTCTTAAGCCTTATAGTGTCTATTTCTGATTCTAGGGTGCAATTAAAAGGAACTTATCCAGTAAGTATATCTTAGCTACCGGAAATAGAGTACGATGTAAAAGAAGGAATGGTTCCTTGGCTCCTGGAGTATATATACATTTGAATTATTCAGTCTTGGGTTTCATTTCCAAGGCTTACTTAAGAAAAGACAAAAAAACTTTTACAGTAAGGAATTCTTGTCATAATAGAGACCGTATGGGGGTTCTAGATGGTTAGCGTTTAAATGCAGAGAGTGGGTAGGTTGTCGGAAAAGCGCGGCTGTTTTCTTCCCAAATTTGTCAACTCTTGCTGCGACATCTAAGTTCAGAAATGAATGTAGTCAAGAGGCGGGTGGAGAAAGGAAGAGGGCAGAGAGGAGCGGAAGGTCAAGGCAACTTGCATATTCTTGTGTAACTTGATGGGAAACACTTTAGTCGACCAAGGTATGCAATCTAGGTTATCATGTAAAGGGGTGCTCACCCTCTGCCACATACAACACATTCCAGGAAATTCTAAATTCATGACTCGCAGCTAAAAATACAATATTGTCTTGTAATTTCAAGAAAAGAACAGGCAGAGAATACTGGATTCATGTACTATGTACAGATGGCCTGGCTAGCTTTGTCATATGGTAAGGTAAAGTCGTATGCTGGCCCTAAGCTCCACAGTATACAAACCTTCCCTCAATGGCTCTGTCTATGGTAGTTCCTTGGTCAATGAGGTTTTATAAATGCCAGAGGAAATGCCACTACGTGTGCCAAACATGCGGCTGTGGCATTGCCGGGGGACAGGGTTGGTTTTGCAAAGTTTTCAGATGGAGTTGTTTATTGATGGACTAAAATCTCTACGGATTTCCAGACATAGCTCGTAAGACCTATGGGAAGGGGATGGTAGAAACGGAACTAAACGGGTCTTTGTCCTGTGCACAAGGTGAAGAAGTGGCGAGACCCAGGCGCTCCACACCAACTCCAGAACTCATAAGGTGAGCACAGAAGGCATTCGCTGGGTTTTATGCAAGGCATCCTGAGCTTTTCGTAATTAAGCAAATGTCCTTTGAGCGGAACTCTCCCCTCCTGTTCCCTAAAGGCTTCCTGTATAAGTTCCTACGTCCATAGCATGGTCCAGACAAGTTCTTTCTCATAGATGCAGCCCAGGAAGACCTTTAGGGAAGCAGTCTTGCCTTAGCTAAAGTGACTGCCTCTCAGGATGTGTGATCCCCTCACCACCAAGGAGGCCAAAAGGCATGTGAAGAGGTCCTTTGGTTTCTGGAATACTGATCTGAAGTAGGACTATTGCCCTACACAGAGAGGCTTACATAGTCGGAGACATGTGACTTGATGCATTCCACCTGCCACACACCAAAAGAATCTCCTACTTTGGTTTTTGGTTTTAGCAAAGCATTGTCTTTCCCAGTGTATTCTTTGAGTGAAGTATTGCACACATGTGCGTGGGTTTCCAAAAAGACTGCCATTTCTCTTTAAAATCTGGATCTTTTTAAAGCTTTTCCCTCCTCCAGCCTCTCCCTTTTCCTCCACACTGCTTGCCCCTCCCACACACAAATAACTCCTTAGGTTCGATTGAGTAGGGGCAGAGGGACATAGAAAAAGCACAGGACAAAATCTGATGGCTAACATTATAAAATCGTCACATCAGCTTATCTGTGGATGATGATTGTAAGATCATCACATGCTTAGTGTGCACCATGGACTTGAGAAAATGTGCCCTACTGCTTCCTTACGAAAGTGTAACTCACATTTCCATGTGCTGATCTTGTCCCCTTCCCAGAAACAAAGGCTAAGACCCTGATTGGCCTAGACCACCAATCAGCAAGACAGTCATTTGTAGAAACCAGCTTAGGCCTGTAAGTAAGAAGCACAGTTCATACTTGGGGGGCCATCCCCAGCACGATGCCCCCTCTCTTGTAGAATCACTCTGCTGTGAGACAGTTTCCCTTCTGCTTTCTCTGTATTTGCCACACTTTAAATAAATTTTTGTTTCCCACTATACCAACTTTGTCTCCTGTATTTCTCACTAAGAGCCCCACTTCTCCATTCTTCAATGAAGTGAAGGCAAGGACCAGAACAGAGGTGGTGAACCACCCAGAGGTCCCCGCTGGATATAATAAGGGGAATCATGTTTGGAGAAGAAGTGTAGAAAGTTGTACTCAATTCTCCTCCCTTCTCTTCCTTCTTCTCTTTGTTCTGCATGTGTGTGGTGGGGGAGTACTAGAGATTGAACACGCTGAGCTACATCCCTAGTCTTTTTCTTAAATTTTTTTTTTGGTTTTTTTTTTTTCGGGTGTGTGTGTGAGGCATGATCTCATTAACATGCCCAGTCTGGGTTCAAACTTGCCATCCTCCTGTCTCAGCTTCCCATAATGCCAGGATCACAAGTGTGCACCACCACATCCATCTCCCTTTTCCAAATAACCAGTACAGATTAGTAATTAGAAGGAAGGGCAAGAGTTCACTGACTATCCCCCCAGTCCCTTGATAGCTCCAAATCTCCCCTCATCTCTCTGAAACATGCTGTGTTGGAGTATTGGAATATCCTAAGTGGCCCACCTCCTGGGAAGGGAGAGAATGATATTAGAAGCCAAACAGCCTGCTTCCTTATTCAAACACAAACTTCCTGGCAGTTGGTCACTTTGTTTAGCTTCCACTAATCATAAGCTGCACAACGCAGAGATGTGGTGAAGATACTTGTAAATGGCTTGAGAACTTAGGACAAGCGGGTGCTCTACGACAAACCTGTCTCTACCATCATCTCTTCTAGCCATCGAGAGTCATGACGCTTCGAAAGACACATTTCTGCTGGTCCAGCACCTTGGTCCTGCATTGAGAACTGAGAATCTTTGTCTCTCAACAATACTCTTGACCCATAATGTATTTGACATCTTTATATAATACTTCCTAGCTCCACAATAGCTGTGCGTACACCTCCATGCGTGCATGTGCACAGGAGTGCGCGCACACACTTGTTTTACCAAGACAAACATTTGAAAGCGAGAGTGCCTTTCTGAGCATTAACTGTTGAGCCCGCTCTTATTTTGCCTTTCTGTGTGCAACTCAGCAAGAAGCCTCCAGACGACAGCTCAGCCCTCGCTCCCCTCTTTGGCCCACCACTAGAATCAGCTTTCCATGAGCAGAAGACGGAAGGTAGGAAAATGCTGTTGGTGTGTACACTTGTTTTTCTTTCCATTAAAGTATAACTTATCTGGAAATAATGTATGTATTTTGAGGCATGTTTTTAATATATCATCAGTCCTTCATGAGAAAAATAGGCTCTGATCTATGGGATGTGATTGGAAAGTGTTTAAAATTTTAAGATACCTTGCCGTGAATTCCCCTCCAAACCTTCCCCTTATTGAAACGCCCTCATCCCGTTGTTCCTGCCACTTTCTGAAGCAGTTCTGAAGTTATTTCGTGAGTGTCTTTAGTTGCGCTGTCCTGGCTGCCTTCTTGTCTTGAATCAGTTCAAAGCGTTTCCCTTTCATGGTCATTCTGACTATGAGGAAGAGCCAGGAGTCACACGGTGCCAGATCCGGCGAATAACATAGAAGACACAGCATGGTGGTTTTATGAGCTGCCTTCTGTTGGATGGCACTTGACAACAGCGGTCACTTGCCTATTTTTTATCACATCTGGTTAAGACTCTCAGGAAAAAGGACTCCAGGGCTGCTGCAGGAAGTGGCAAGAGTGATGGGATGAATGTGTTTGAAGAGGGTGGGGTGTTTCAAGGAGGAGTAATGGCATCTTTTACTGTAATGAATCTTTTACTTAAATATTTTATTTAAACATTTCATTTACATTAAATAACATTTAATACATTTAAATACATTTTGACTATAATTAAGTAGTTACATTAATTTTAATAAATTTAAATTTAATTATTTAAACATTTAAACTTTAAACATTCACCATGTATTGTGAATGCACCTCGGGGATGTGCTGTCAAGAACTAAGCTCCTGTTTTGTTTGCAAATTTCTAATATTTGAGGATTTGAAATGTTGTTTCCAGAAATGTCTGATAGCTAACAAGGTCACACCTCAAAAGAGGTCAGTGAAGATAACGCAGATCTGCAGCAGCCCTTGCAGGGTGTAGACGCCCACAACCCAGCAGCCAGCACGGGCAGGCACAGGGGCAGGCGGCCTCCTCACACGCGCGGCGGTCCCCGTCCCCAACACTCCGATCCAGCCTTGCTGACCACGTCCACTCTGTCTGCACCTCCCGAAGCAAGCGGCCCTCGGCCGGCTCGCCGCACACATTGTTTGCTGACTCGAGACCCAGGAATGATTTTCAGCTGTTTTGTAGCTCAGAAAAAGAAATGCATTATTGTGGCATTTACCCGTTAAATATTTATTCTAGAGTTAAATATGTGACATTTTTAAATTAACCACGTTTTCTGGCTGGCGATGAATAATGGATACTTGCTGATATAAAATAAGCCCTCTGCGAAAGGGATCCAATCTCTCCCCGAAATGTGTCTGCGCCTGATGCGTGTACCTGGATAATACAGAACGTCTTTGTGGAAGTCGTTGGGCTTAGGAACACCGAGGTGTATGGAGCAGAAACAGCAGCTATCTGGGACCATCGGAGAAGAGTCCTTAAAGGCCGACGGAAACAAGGCTTCAAAACCTGATGAGTAGACTACAGTTAACAGAGAGACCTCACAGCGTTGTAATTAAACACGAGGGAATTTCGTTTCATATTCACGGTCTACAAGGAAACAGTCTAGGGCTGGTGGGGAGCGCTGCTTTCTTCCATGGTTGCCCTCATCTCTGAGTCCAAAGGGGCTGTTTGCCTCTCATCCCCTGCTGGCCAGGAGAAGGGGTGGGAGAGGCCGATGGCATCTTTGAGGCTGGGAGCCCCGCTAAGAACTCTTTTATCATGGAGAATAGAGAATGGATCTGGGGAGCAGCCAGCAGTCAGCCGCACCTGAAGACTCCCAATGATGGAGTCAGGAAAATGTACAAATGGCATCCACGAATACCCTTCCGGGGCTTCAGTGTCTCTAACCCAGAGTCCCTACATACAGCTGGCCTTGCGTTAGAGCTGTCCTTTGTCTTATTCACCCGTCTGTCATCAGCTTTGCTTTTAATGACATAATTGCAAGGTGACCAGAAGTGGGATCTGACTTGTCGACCCTGAATCTGCCTATTGAAGAAATTCCACAACCATATGGAAGCCTTATATACAAAGTAGAAACAAGTCTTAAGTATCATGGCAGCGTCCTGCTTTGAATACATGAAAACAGTGCTGCCTCGCAATATCTTCACAGCGCATGCCCCGAGACTGTCTTTGAGCTTCGGGCGCAGAGAGGTGCCGCCTGGAGTCTGATGTGACTGTGCTGCGCGTGGTCTCAGCCCCTGGAGTTGTGCGGTCCCACCACCGCCCTCCGAGTTGCACCAACCTCTCTAGCTCTTCTAATACCCACACTTTTCTTTCGGACCTACTCACTGCTTTTGATTGATTCTTCTATTGTGAGTTTAAAAGGCTTTAGGGAGAAAACCCTGTAATTTGGGATCAAATATGCCGGGTTCAGATGTAGGTTTCTCTATTTTTGTACAGACAAATTATTTCATCACTTGACTCTTTGGTTTCCTCTCCCAAAAGTGGCACAGAAATCAACCACATGGTAGTGCTGTGAGGGTCAAATATAATAAATAATTATGGCTACAAGCCTCTGATAAGTGTTTCACGTACACTGTACAGACTCTGTATTATATCCATTGCCTTCTTCAATAGTATCAATAACTCCTGCGGTTGCTCTTGTCTCCACTTCACACTGAGGGAAGGAAGCTCAGAGAGGTCACATGAGGTGCCCGAGGCCCCAGGCTGAGTCCAGAGACTGAATTGAAACCCAGGTCCAGCGGACTTCCCAGCCTGGCTGTCAGGGCAGCTCGTGCTGGGAAGGGTGTGCTGGGTACACTGTCACCACAGCAGTTTAAAAAATCAAAACAAAAGGCCCTGAGTTCAATCCCCAGCACCACAAAAAAAAAAAAAAAAAATCTCAAAACAAAAAGAGAAAAAATGTTAAATTCTATGTCCTCAGTCCCAATACCTAATTGTCCTGACTTACTTCAGATACCTAAGAATAGTTTATGCTTCTGGTTCTCTGAAGATATTCCCCAAGCATTTTTAGAATATTGTAATTTTCTATATTTTGAAAGATTTATTTAAGGAACCTGGAAGAACTTTAAAGATAGAAACTACTGCATAGAACCCAGACATTTTAGTTTTGAAGCATATTCATAGCTCACTTTAAATAAGCCAACTTAGAACAAAGAAAATGTCCATGAGATTAATGCCTGAATTTTCAAATAGGCACCCAAGACAGAGCCAGTATGGGTGCTGATATTCAGAATGTCCTCAAGTGGCCGACCAGGAAGAAGATGCGGGTTCTATTTTGAAAGCTTTTCTCTGACTGTATGCACACACAGGGACCCCCGCCCCCTTCACACCCCACCAACCCGAGCTCTGGTCTGTGCTTGAGAAGAATGAGGGGCAGCACATTTTTAAATTACTCTTCCAATATGAGGCAAGGGGGAGGTCATTTCATGAAGCACAACTAAATTGAAATTTTAAGTTCTAAATTTGAGGTTCGGGGGTGGTTCTTTTTTTAACTTACCTTGGGAAATTCTCTTTTTATATTTCCAGTTCTTTTAGATCAGCCTGAGATATGGGGCTCAGGCCAACCCGTTAATCCAAGCCTGGAGTCGCCAAAGCTGACAAGACCTTTTCCCCCTGGAAGTAAGTTACTCGTCTGTTCTATCTGGAAAAATAAGAGACTCATCTTGTTGTCTGTCTGTACAGTGAAATGAGGCCATTCTAGAAAGTCTATGTAAGCAACATTTAAACTGTATGATGTTAAGAAGAAATGCTGTTGTGCCAACAAGGTTTTAGGGTTAAAGAGGCTAGAGCAGACTGTCTAAGCAGTAATAAAGTAATAAAATGAATGAAAATTATGAACCTTGAATCACAGAGTCTTCTCTCATCCCATCGCTCTCTTATTCCTCCCTTCATTAACTCCCTCATTCTGTGTGTATAAGAATGAGAAGGAAATGGGCCTACAACCTGTCATGGTCCGAGTCCTGGGCTATCACCCAACACAGAAGTGCACATGTAAGATAAGGTCTCTGCTGGTCCTGCAGAACCACTGAGGCTGTTTAGGGCAGAAAGGGCGCAATGAGAGGAAAGAGTGGCTGTTGAGAGCAAGACAGGCAAGCCTACACGGTAGAAAGACGCTGAGACGGCAGAGCGGGGACGTGTATGTAAAGCCACCATCGACCCTGCTCATCAGCACTCACTCAGGTGGCTGGAGAAGGCAGTCTGAAAATATTTTCCTTCTTCCCCGGGTAGGGTGCAGTGTTCGGACTCAGTGGCTGGTTCGTTTGCTGAAAGCCACCAGCATCACGGATCCATTGAATTCTCCTACGGTAGACTGCCCAGAGCAAGAATGCAAATGGACAGTGCTTCTTAAAATGCTCTGTGGAGGACTGGATCTTGGGGAAATGTATTTCACTGGGGCAGGGGAAGCACAGAAGGTATTTTTACTTCTTAAGACTCACATAGAGATGGCTAGTACTCGTTCTATTTCAGCATCTCCTGAGCTTTGTGTTTTGTGGTCAGAAACATGATCACAGGAGTTAGGTACAGAGATTGGTAATCAAATGCAGAGAGATTATTTGTTGAGAATATCTTGCAGTAAAGTCACATAATCCAGCTTTTCCAAGAGTATTTCCTTCAAAAACAGCATCAATGGACTGGGGATTTAGCTCAGTGGTGAGAGTACTTGCCTCATAAGCGCAAGGCCCTGAGCTCAATCCCCAGAACCAGAAAAGTAAAACAAAACAAAATCAGCATCATTAGCTTGTATTTGAGAGGATTTGAACCATATTAGCAGGATTTTGAATATTTGCCCTTGCCATTGGGAAACAAATCCAGTGGGAAAGCTTTTCTCATTTCTTTGAAAAGCTTTCTTTACTGACCTGAGCTATGTAAATCACTCCTAGAAAACCCTTCCTACATGTCAAGAAGGTAAACAAATGACATGTTCATGTAGATGATGTACTGGCTAGAAGGCCACTATTAGTATTTCCAACCTGCGTGTTTACTGTGCTGTGGCCGCTTTTGCACCACACAGGCTGTTGTTTAATTGATGGACACTTTATAATTCTACTCGCTCTGTGATTGCCACTGAAGTTTGCTATTTATGGTATTAGGTGATATCTTCTTTGTTTTTATACCATTTGTTGATTATGAGCTTGATTAACTTTTTATGGACATCTTGATCAATTCAACTTTTGTGAGAAAATATGATCTACTCAAGGTATAGTTTTCCTCAGCTCATAACTAAGATTAAGAGCCATGATTCTTGGGCTTTACAGGGAGAGCTGTTAGTCATGCTATTATGCAGAAAGACAGGATGATGTTGGAGGGGTGGGGAAGTGACAAAAAGAAGTGCTTGCTAATGTGTGCAAGGAAAGAGATCAGCAAGAGATTTCCAGATACACGTCCATCTGATTCGGTCTGCTTTTAGGGTGCAAAGGATTGTGCCTCATCCTGGTTCACAATTGAAACTTGAGGTGATTTATGAAATTAGGTTCACTCCTTGTTTTTTTCTTTACTAACTGTTAAAACAGAAACACTTACCCTGCTGGTAGGTAAAATAGGTAAAGTTATAAGCGTAGGCAAGAACTTTCTGAACGAACCCTGGTTGCACAGGAAATAGTATTGAGAATCAGCAAATGAGATCACGTCAAATTAAAAAGCTTCTGCGCAGCAAAAGACACAACCAACAGAGTGAAAAGAAAATCTGCAGATTGGGAAAAAAAATGCCAGCTATTCTTTAGACCAAGGACTAATATCAAGAATATATAAAAAACTAAAAAAAAATTAGAACCCCTCAAAATAAAAGACCTAATCAAAAAGTGGGCAAGTGAAATAAATAGACACTTCACAGGAGATGAAGTACTAACGGCCAATAAATAGGTGAAGAAATGTCCAACATCTCTGGCCATTATAGAAATGCAAATTAAAAGAACACTGAGAGTCCATCTTACCCCAGAAAGAATGGCCATAATCAAGAAATGATATAATAACAAATGCTGGTGAGGCTGCAGGGAAAAAAGAAAGCTTCTATACTACTGGTGGGAATGTAAACTAGTACAACCAAAATGAAAATTCCTCAAAAACCTAAAACTAGAAATTTCATTTGATCCAGCTATTCCCCTTCTAGGTATCTTCCTTAAAGAGTTAAAAACATCATATTATGGCAAAGCATGCATACTCATGCTTGTAGCTGTACAACTCATAATAGCTAACTCATGGAAGCAACCTGTGTCTTAGTTACTTTTCTTATGGCTGAGGAAAGGTTTATTTCAGCTCACAGTTTGTGGAGATTTCAATCCATAGTAGGCTGTCTCCAAGGCAGGGCAGCATGCCAGAGGGGCATCTCGGAGGAGAAAGAGTCCATGGCTGAGCAGGCAGCAGGCAGCAAGCAGCAGGCAGCAGCACCAAGCCCGCCTTCCCTCTCTCCATATATATATATTCCATCCAGGCCTGTTGAGTGATGCCACCTGCACCCAGGGTGGGGCTTCCATTATCCACACCCAGAACTATGCTAAACCATTTAGTTTTCACATACTCTCTAGATTGAGCCATTTCCATAAAGCCCGACCTGTGAGTGCAGGAGTCTTTGGGATACATCTAGATACACACCATAACAGCCTGTATGTCTGTCAACAGATTCACTCTTTGACTCTACCAAACATGGACAATAACAAGAAAACATACATTTAAAGGAAGAAGAAAAAAGTGTAGCTATTAAAACAATAATTTCTAACTGCACCCACAAAGTGGCCCCATTTGCAGAACTGAAGCCCTTGGTGCGGGCCATAACATTTGACTTTTTCTTTCTCAACCTTTATTTGGGTATCATTTTTACCAATGTAATCTGATCATTCTTTTTTGACTCAGGTCACTTGGGTTCTGACTTTCAAAAATATACTAAAATTCAAGGTACATAACTTTAAGAAATCTTTGCAGGCTCAGGCTAGGCAATAATAAAAACACTGCCTGGAGGCCCCCACCCAGTCTGCTGCCATTCCCCTGGATTTTAGCTCTCTATTAACATGATATTTCTTGTCAGTCATAAGTTCCTTGAGGCTATTGTCAACCCTGTGTGCCTAACTCCTGGTACAGACAAGACTTATTTGTGGTACAAAGTATTCAAATAATATTTGAATAAATAAAACGTTGATACTACTGTCTTTATTGAACATTCTTTTGGCAAACTCTTGTTGTAGTAAAATGGAAGAATCTGAATGGGTCCCACTTCAGTCCTTTGCCTTTAACCTTTAAAAACTGTAGACCGTTAATGGCTAGTCCACTCCTGGTATCAGGCATGCAAATGTCAGTCCTGCTTCTCTAGAGTATATTGTGCAGTTTAGGAAGAACGCGGTCACTAATGCTTGGCTTCTTCTCTCTTCACAGCGCCTCCACCACTGCCTCCAAAAAATGTCCCAGCCACCCCACCTCGAACAGGCTCCCCCTTAATGGTTGGACCAGGTAAACTTGAGGTCTTTTCTGTCCCCAGATGACTGGCAAACAGAGCAGTGGTCCGGGCCTCAACACGCCCTCCGTGTCTTGGCAATTGTCGCTGCAGTATGATGGTGCGAAGCTGGTATTTAGTTTCACTCCCAATACAGTTTGTCATGGAGCTTTATTTTAAAACCACTCCAGGCATCACAGAAAGTAAACATGGTAACTCCTCAATTAATTTTTCTTCAGTGTAGTTTTGTAGACAAGGCCCACGTTTACTTATAAAAATAAAACAAAAAGCATACTATAAAAAGTCACTGCTTAATGCATATTATAAAGTCTTCATAATATGAAAAGACAAGACCCACATTTACTTATAAAAATAAAACAAAAAAATCATATTATGGAAAGCCACTGCCATTCACTTTCTTGGATCTCATTTTAATGATTTTTAAATTATTAGTCTCAAAGCACAATTTTTTCCGAGAACCAGTAAAATTTTTGCTAGAACTAAAACTGTCTGGTCCATAAAGTCATCACAAGGTTTCTAGGATGGGCAGAGACTGTTGGTGGGGTTCTTCCCCAGGACAAGCCATTTGAGTACAGTGAAGAGATGTAGAGATTATGACACAGCAAAGAATTGTCTCCACCTTTTAGACAGACGACGTCTAAAGCACATTTTTACCACCTATCACAATCGATGCTCTGTATTCGTACAATTTATAACCCGCCAGGTCTCTGCACAAGCAGATCTAGAGTGGTAATGGTTATTTCCTGTACCAGGAGCCTCGATGTGGTTCTCTAGCACCTCTGGGATTCTACTGCAGCTCCATCCTTTGCTATTTATACAGTCTGGTGAGTTTGATAGGAACAGAGTAGGACATTTATCAACAAAAAAAAGAAAGCAAGACACAGTCATTTATGAAATTTATATTGACTCAATCCCAATAGAGCATCATCTAGAGTCTCATAAATTGTTTGTGAGCACAAGCCATTGAGGGCCGCTGTGTTCCCATAAATTATGTTAGCTATAAATAAACCTGCCAGCAACATATTTATAAATATTGTGGGTCATGCAAAATGCTACCCCATTTATCTGTAACCTTGGAGCCTTGAAAGTTAATTTCTTTCAGACTAGAAATATGGAAATATCAAGCCCGTTCTTACAGTCCAAGAATTATTTAACAGTAAAGTGGCTTCTGGTCATGCCTTCCAGTTACTTAGGTAGCAATTTCCAATTTGAATAACCTCAGTTAAAAAAATAGTTATAGTTCTTCAAATTGCAATTGCTAGCAGATATTTCCTGCAAGCTTTAGAAGATAGTTTTTAATTTTTTCTTGTACTATTAGTATAAATTAAAAAGAATAGCTGCTGCTCATGTTTAAAACAAAACAGATTTTTCCGTATCATGGCCTCAAAGCCATGATACTTGTCACAGTTATGCCTGTGACGTTAACATGTTAGAGTTGATGAGAAAAGAAGTTATAAAGATGTGGTGGTGATTTTGTTCTCTATTAAACAATTATACCTGTACCAGTCCTAATAAGCACCAAGTGCCCTCGCAGTAGCCTGTGTGTGTACGTGTGTACCTGAGGTGTGTATGTGTACGTTTGTAAATATGTGCGTGAGGATCTCTCTTTAGTCACTGCACTGTGTTTCTGGTGTATTTAAGTTAAGAGGATCTATGGCTAAAAGTGATGTCCATTTTTTTAAACTAAAAGATATTATTAGGTTCTCTGAATATTTCTATTTAATGTTCCAGAAGAGACGATGTGTATGAAACATGAGGGTGATTTTCAGTACTCAATTCTTTGCATATTTTGTTGTGCGCATTTCATTAGACACAATATTCAGATGCAACATTCCTTTTGGGATGTCCCTCACTTTACCCCCTCGAAATGATCACCCTTGTTCAGTGCTGAGCAGCCTGGAGAGCAGTACCTTGCTCAGCACTTTAAATGATAATAAAAATGGCCAACTGTAGTCACCTTGCAAAAGAGTAAATGACAACATAAAAACACGATGGTCATGTTAGAGAGGTGGGGCACACCCCTCACCTTCAACTTGTAATCCTTTCCATAAAGACTGTTTTTTATCATGAAATATGTCCACCAAGGCCCCTCCCATGGAAATATATTTACCAGGCTTGGCCTCAGCTCTCCCGTTCCCCCATACAAATAGGATCAACAAAGTCGATTAAAAGTTAAAATCGACTACTTTAACCACAGGAAATGACCAGTCAGCCACAGAGGCCAAAATTGAGAAACTTCCGTCCATCAATGACTTGGACAGCATTTTTGGTCCAGTGCTGTCCCCCAAGTCTGTTGCTGTTAACACTGAAGAAAAGTGGGTGCAATTTTCTGATACGTCCCCGGAACGTGTTACTCCAGAGTTGACTCCAAGGGAAAAGGTGGCCACCCCACCGGCGGCATCAGACAACCCAGCCGACACCCCAGCTCCAGGCCCTCCCGGCCCCCTGGGACCCTCAGGTCCCCCAGGGCCCCCTGGTCCTTCTCGAAATGTACCATCTCCACTCAATTTAGAAGAAGTCCAGAAGAAAATCGCTGAGCAAACCTTCATCAAAGATGATTACTTAGAAACAATCTCATCTCCTAAGGATTTTGGGTGGGGACAGAGAGCAACTCCACCTCCCCCGCCACCACCCACCTACAGGACTGTGGTTTCGTCCCCTGGACCTGGCTCGGGCAGTGGTACCGGGACCACCAGTGGTATGTCTTACAGGTTGAGTGTGCTCGTGTGCCGGGAATGGCCGTGGCTGCTGCAGTGTGAGCGACACCTTCCTCCCGCCTGGCACTCGGCTTCAGGGCTCCTGCCGTTCTTCCCTTGGTCTGGGTGTCCCGTGGCCCCATGGCATGTCCTTGCCCATCCGCTGCTCGCAGTGCAGTCATGGTCCGAGTCTGTGGATGTGTCCCACCTTGCATCCCCAGCCCCAGAAGTGCCCCACCTGCCACCCCGCAGTTAGGAGGCACCATGTTTTAGTAGCAAGTGGTGACATCATTGCTTGGCATTCAGGAAAATTCTAGAAAGACAGCTTTCACAGCGAGTGAGTTACAGGTCATATGTCAAAAGTTTTGCAAGGGCCTTAGGTCACATAGGTCAGTGTGGGGAGAGGGCAAACCGACTTTTTTCTTTTTCTTTCTTTTATGACTAAGGAGAAAATTATGCTAATCCCTCTAAATTTTTTAAGAAAAAAAGATGTAAGTTTTGAAAAAGATAATTAGGAGATTTTAGAGAACAGCAAAGGGAGGTGAAGGAGGGAGGGAGAGAAGGAATGGCTGAGTATCGCATCCCCAGTTCAGTCAAGCTGCCCCTAAAGACAAACTTGTCCCCTGACCTCCCTACTGTCGCGGTCTTCAGGCTATGAGATCAACTCTAAGTGTGGTGACAGGTGATGAGAAAATGTACCTTTCAGGACTCTGGGTGGAAATCGTTACATGGAATTTGTGCGCTTAGTGCTTTCTAATTCTGAAAGGACAGAACGGTTCCCATGCGTTACAAAGGAACATCACAAACTTGCAAGTGCATCTTCTGCATGTCATTCATCTCAGTGCTGCCCAAATGCCCCTGGCGAGGCCCTCGGTGCCTTCCCCTACGCACATGGGTTCAGTTCGGGCCCCTTGGGAGGGGGAAGTGCTATTTGTTCTTCATTTGCTCTGAAAGAGACACCTGAGTGTGAGGTGCCTGGATCTAGGAGACAGAGGACCCGCGTTGCTATTTCCAGTGGAGGATTTTCCAGGGCTGACTCTGTGTCTGCACATGTTCTGTGCTTTCACAAGTGGCGGCATCCACAGGGACCCTTAGCACACACAAAGCTGATATTTGGCATCATTTGGTGCCCTCCAGCCCAGCTTCCCTCCAAAAGAAAACCTATTCAAAACTGGAATAAGTTTGGGCAATACGGCACTACACAAAATCAGCAAGTGTTTTTACTTGGGACATCTGGAGGTCTTGATTTTGTCACTAATAGCAACAACCACAGTTGCATGCCCCTGGAACCATGTTGAGTGCCTCTGCGCCAGTCTCATCCTCACAACCACCCTGCGTGGTGGGTTCTGTTATTGTCCTCATGCCACCGATGCAAAAAGTGAGACTCGAAGCTTCAAGTAATCCACCCCGGTTGACACAGCCCTGGTCTGCCTGATCCAGCCTCCGTTCTTAGTCACCGCACAGTCCAGCCCTCTGTAAGGTTGAGTCACAAACTACCCCAAACTTCTTTGTCCCCAAACATCCCCCACTGCTGTGTGGTGCTGTCCACAAGATCACCACAACTGCCTACTCTCCTACACGTGTCCCTGCGGCCCTGTCTCCCATCCCAGAGGTCAGGAGCGCCCACCTCCAAGTCTCCATTGGTTTTCAGTGTTTTCTGGGATATGAGTCTCCATACTTACGTGGAATAATCATAGGTTCAGCCTTCACCCGGCAGACTTGAAGAAGATAGATACATTTAAAGAGGGCTGTGCCTCTGTTGTGTTCTAGGGGAACCCTTCTTGAGCCAGGCTTCCCAGTCCATCCACAGGGTACCTGATACTTCCCACAAAGTGTGGGTCATCGGCATCTCCCCCACCGCTATCCACCATCCCTGAGAGATGTCTGTTTAATGAGACTGACCATCGATCTAAGGAGAAAGAGGGCAGTACTGGCTTTCTCTCTGGAATCTTTGAAAGTTCTAATGTTTACCTTCCATATCTTTTTGGAAATTATTTTAAAAGGTTACCAGTAAAGACTATTAATTCTTAATAATTGAGCTGGAAACAGTTGTACTTTGCTGGCATTAAAGGATTCTGTTTCCAACCGGAAAACTGAACTGGGCCAGTGAAACTCATGAATAAATAAAACTTTGTACCATTTTCTCCTTAATCAAGTCCCAGTTTATTCATTGCTTAACCTTTACCTATGAACTATATACAAACTCTCAGATGTAAACTTAAGATTCTGAAAAATAGGATACGGCCTATTGTTTAGAAGATAAACAGTGCTTCTCATTTCCTGTTTTTTTTTGTTTGTTTTTTTTGTTTTTATCGCTCTTAGCCTGATAGGACTAACACTTCCTATCCTTTTCAAACTGGGTCTAACTGGGTCAAACTGGGCCTATTCTGCTCACAGAAGCATGCAAAGCATCCCTCAGTCCCTGCGTGTCCTTTGCTGAGACTCGGGCTTCTGTCTTGCTGAGTTTAGCCAAAATGCCCCGTGGCTCGCAAAACACACCCGCAGTGTCCTTCTAACTGCACAAAAAGTCAATTACACAAATTTTGTAAAGAAAAGGGTGATTTGAATGGGGGTATCCATAGCAGAAAGGAAAATAATTATTAACAATTAACAGTTTTCAATTAACAATTTTCTCGATTTTTTTTGTCGGATCTGCATCAAAAGACATAATCTTTACCATCATCATGAATATCTATTGCCCTCTCTTTAGATAGCATTTCATATTTTAGCAAATACTTTCATACACATTTGTAATTCGGATTGTCACAGCTGCCTTATAAGATAGAATGACATCTTATTTAAAAAAAAAAAAAACACAAGGAAGTTGAGGCTCAGACAGACGTAGATCCCGAAGCTGGCAAGGGGCCAGAAGGATCAGAACTCAGCCACCACACCCTCTGTGCAGTGTCTTCCCAGATTCCCTGCCACCATGGGACAGCCCCCCCCACCTTCTCAGCGTCACTGAAAAGAAGCGCACACTTCTCTCCCAGAGAATGTAGGGCAACCAAAAGCCACTGACCCTTTCCTGAGGTTGCTTCATGAAACTATTCTTGGAAGAGAAATGTCCATTGCATAAACATTCCGGGCCATTCCTCCAGCTGGGTTTTCCCAAAGCTGAACGCAGGACCCTCCCCCGTCAGTGAAGAGTTCCCTGAAATGCCAACCAAGACCCCGCTGGTTGCGGTAGGACGGTCCAACCTGTGTCCTTGCATGAGCTGCATGTGGCCCCGGACGGCTACTAATGTGACCTCACATGATTTTAAACTCTTAACATTCTGCAGTGGATTTTTACAATATTTTTAAGGACTCAGTTGCTCAAGACAATCGAAAAGACTGGACACCCATAGTTTAAAGGTTTATTTCCCATCTCCACACTGTCGTTTCTGTCTTCTGACAACACCCTGGGTGTATTATCTACCAACATAATACTCAAAAGACAACTTTACAGTGAAGCCTATCAAAAGAGTCTCTTTTTTTTTCCTAAAGAGAACTTTAGCCACTGACGAGGTACATTTACATTGAAAGAGATGTGTGCAGGCTCATTATACAAAAATGAGATGAGATTGTATGCAAAATGTGGTGGGACTCGGCTGTCTAAGGCCACAGGAGATTTAAGAGCTGGGAGTTAAGTGCACCATTTGAGCTTGTGATCTGGGGCAAGTTCCTATCTCAGAGCTTCTGGGTCCACTGATACGTAGCGGTACCTTCCTCCAACGCTTACCTTGGGACCGGGCAAAGTGCCTAGCATACATCCTGGGTCCATGAAATAAAAGGTGAAAGTGCAGGAAAGTGCAAGTGCAGTAGGAGGTGATGGTGGAGGCAGATGGAGGTAGAGGAGGCAGCAGTAATCTAGGAGATTTCATACTAGTGGGACTTTATTGAACGGTCCAGGGAAACGCACTCAAGATTTCACACTGATTAAAAAGGGAAGCAAGGTCCGTGCCCAGGACTCCAAAGATGATACAGATCCTGGGGTGGTGGGTTTTGCTACCTAACTGCAAAGCTCTGAAAATCCAAAAATCTAGAGTCTGAGATGCTGGTCTAGGACTCCAGAGGACACTGTTTTGTGGTGTGGCTGTGAGAGGCTGCAGGTTGGGGAGACATGGGGAGATCAGGGAAGGGACTATTTCCCTGCAGCAGGATTTCTTAGGATTTTCTTGGCATAATTGAAAACCTGTGTTTCTAACCAAAGTGATGAATAGCCCTTCTGAGCAGCAACTGCTCGAATATTGATTTGACCGCCCAAAGGTCGTGGCGCGCCGGCTTCCCACACATCCCAGACACATGACTGAAGACAGGCACCCCGAGTGCAGAGACCCTGCTGGTGTGCTGACGATGTGCATGCCAGCCTCTGTGTCACGTCTGTGTTCACGTGCTTGTCATGGGCAGCCAGGAAAGTAAATCCGGAGGCTCCTCCAAAAGCCCCACGAACATCATCACACGCAAACTCTGTGTGGACAGACATCCGAGAACATTCCTTCCCGAAGTAAATCCTCCACATTTGGTGTGTTTCTCTCACTAAGATTCAAACCACAAAGTACTCAAGCAAATTCACTTTCTAATAGTTTGTTCTTTTTCTGCGGCAAGTGTTTGGGTACATTGATAAAATAAGCATTGGCGTTTTGACACATGGTCAAAAGCAAAAATTCTCTGATCTATTATTAGAAAAGAAAAAAAAATCTAACGTGGACAAATCATTTTCCTCCATTCAAGTTCTAACCTCCATTTTCATCTTGGGCATAAATAAACTCTGAATATAAACAAAAACCAAAAATGTTGTCATAAGTTTGGTGTGTATATGATCAAAATGAAAAGCACCTACCAGCCACCCGAGAGTCCCAGGAATTTACCTTCCATCACAAAGAGAGAGTGGAAGGATTTACCTTTCACTGGGTGTCCCATGACAACAAACGGCATTCAGCTTCTGCCATCGACCATAGTTTAACCAAGTAAGTTTTTTTCTTTATTAAAAAAAGAAAAAAAAAACAAAAGCGTGCTGCAGTTTTTAGTGTGGTAATTGCCAAAAAGTTTGTCCGTGGTTGGTGTGGTGCAGGGACGTCAGCGCTTTCTGTGCCCGCCGGGCTCTCCAGCATCGTCTGACGCCCGCCTGTCTTCCAGGGGCTTCGTCGCCTGCTCGGCCAGCCACCCCCCTGGCCCCGTGCGGCAGCAGCGCGCCGCCTCCGCCTCCGCCCCGGCCTCCGTCCCGGCCGAAGCTACCCCCGGGGAAGCCTGGAGTCGGAGATGTGGTATGTGCCCCTCGGTGCGGGTGACAGGGACCTCACAGTGCCCTAGCGCAAAGGGCTGAGCATCAGCAGCCACACCCAGGGCCCGGGGGACTTGCGAAGGGTCTCCTAAGGGGATGGTAACGGACCGCTGGGCTCTCAGCTCCGCCAAGGAAGAGGGTGATACTCGGTTGTGCTAAACCCTTCAGAAAGAGGGGCTCCCTTTCACAAGATTTCTCTGGATCTGTCCAACTCCGAGCAAGAACAAGTGTTGGTTTCTGACCCTCATTTGCTCCTAATTTTTGACACCAATACAGACAAATTACTGGTGGTTGGCCTGCTGGGTGCACATCAAGAGGAGGGTGGTGGCCCAGTGAATTTATTGCTGGAGTTCCTTGTGCTATCTTAAGGGTGAGGGGTGGGAAACGTTCTGTGTGAACAGGTAAGAGACTTGTGGCAGAGGTAAATTTCATCGGCATCTGCACATAAAAGTCACAAGCAACAACAGCCATAATGCAGCTTGGCGAGCAGAGTCCAGGGTTTTACATTCAATATTTTCAGATGTGAATGGGCTCTTGTAAAGCATCGCTTTCTTAGACCCTGGGCTTTGTGGGACAGTTCCCTTAGGGTGCACAGGAAGTCGTCAGCTTTCCCTTAAGAGCCCTCCTTGTCCTGCCCGGGGCTGGGAGACATTAAAATCTGGGAGCAGAGTGTTGCAACCTGCGCGTCTAACCTTTCATCTCTTTTCTTCTCCCTACAGTCCAGACCCTTTAGCCCTCCCATACATTCTTCCAGCCCTCCTCCGATAGCACCCCTAGCCCGGGCTGAAAGCACTTCTTCAATATCGTCAACCAATTCCCTGAGCGCAGCCACCACTCCCACAGTCGGTAAACAATCTCTCCTCTCTTTTCATCTGTTTGTGGTGTTGAGCCGCCATCCCTTATGAGCCGAACCCCCCCGAGGCTGTGTTTCGGGGTGAAATTGTTCTGCTGTGTGTCCTGCGCCTGTCATCCAACTCTTTGCAGCGAAGGGGGCAAAGCGCTTTCCAAATGCACAAATACTAAGAAGGCCAGCTCCTGGGCTGGGTGGGTGTTTTCTTACGCTGCACCCTACAGAGCTATATTCACAGAAGTATAGATGGAACCACCAAGCAAGGTCCCGTAATTCAATATTCCTTACAGTACAGGCAGCTCCTCTGAGGGGAAATGTTTTAATTTCAACTGTGCACCACATCAGAAATCCCAAAATTGGTTTATTTTCTGGGCACTTTCATTTCTCCATCATTTGGGGTTGTCCTGAAGTTGACAAATGGAATAAACACTGGCATTGTGAGACTTCTACAAATTCTTTTGATGTATTTCTCCTAGAGCTTTTGAGTGATATGTGGTCAATTTTCCCAGGAAAAAAATGTCATTGCTGGCATTTGTAGGAAATGCCTTTGAGCCTCTTTCCTTGTGCTGTGACCTAAGTGAAGGGTTGAGAGTGTCCGCTCAGCCAGGTGGGTCCCAAGTGGAAACGACCCCCCTGTGCCCCTCAGCTCCTGCTGCCCTGTCTCCTTCACAGCAGGGCGTGTGGGACCCGGGGCTCTCCCTCCGTGTCTCCCCCCTGTCTTCCTGTGTTGTCTGGACTCCTCTCCAGCTCCTCCATCGCCTCCAGGTTACTTGGCTGCCCCGAGTGGGAAGGCGCTTGATCCAGGCCTGGGCTCTCTCTGGATGAGAACCTCCTGTTTCCCCATAGGAACAAGCAAAGGTGTGTGGGCCTCTGCAGGCCCCACCAGGAATCCTACCTCCATCACATGCTGTCAAGCATCCACAAGACCCTTTTAAATTTTGTGAAAATACAGTCAGCTATAACTTTGTGTAATGCATTGTTGGATGGTTCACATTGTGTGGCCACGTCTGTGCCTTAACTTCATCATCAATTAGGGCAGATTAGGATTTCCAGTCTTTCAATGCCTGTTAGCTCATTTCTTTCTTTTTGTTTGGTTTTGGTTACATCCGACTTTATTTTTTAACTCTCTCTTTACTCTCCTTGATCACTGCATCCCTTCCTCATTTGCCTGCTCCCCTGTTTTGCTTTCTCAAGAGGGTTTGTCTATCACCCTCCTCAGCCCCATGTAATTTGCATTTGGTCACAGAGGAAAGCAAGAGCTAAGTGTTCCTGGGGAAGCAGCCCCCAAGTGACCTCAGATGAGCAGTCTAGCACGTCCTTTGGACTCACTGTGACTGCAGAGAAAACTGCACACACAGGGAGTTGGAACCGGCCCATGCTTTGGACCATTTGTTTCTACCCTCCCTGCTGCAAAAGTGTCAAGTCCTGGCCAGCAGCTCTAATTCTCAACACTGGAATGTTGTTCTTTCAAGACCAAGACAGCAGGGTTAGAAAAGCCACATAAGAGGATAGACACATTGTTCCATGCCGAGGAGCACCCTGCCCTCACCTGCTTGCTTCTGTTGCTTTTATTTGCTTTCACGGCCCATGCTGACTCCCTGCCCTCCCGTTTCCTCCTGCTGACAGTGGCCTCCGAAATAAGTGGGTTGCTGAGGGACCAGCAGCAGCTTCAGTCTGGTGCTAATTCTCTGTTCCCAGGGACTGTGCTTGGCTGTTGGGTAACTGGGCAGGGCAGCTTACTGTATGTAGTCAGATGGCTGGAGGGGTCACAATTTCCACACGAATCCCACACGAATCACCTGAAGTTGATGTCCGAGCGTTCCCCTCCCACAGTCACGGGATGTTTTTGACATGTCCTGTGGCAGTTAAGCCATACTTGGGGCAAATATATGGGAATATATGGGCCAACTTTAAAACAATTTGAGAACTAAATTTTTAACAGCAATTTCAACTTTCCTTTGCATAAAGAAATATGCTCCTAAAAGGCTTTGGATATGAAACTTTTCACAAAAGCTATAGTTACAAAGTAGTAAATTTGACATCACATGAGAAAACAGAACTTTCCATATATTGCATTTTATTTAATTTAAGACATCCTGGATTTTAATACATTGAATTATACAGAGCTAAGAGCAAAAAGCTCTCCAAAGAGAGAAGCTGCACACTTTCTTTAACATTCATTCTAAAACTCACCCCAATTTTAAACAACTGAGAATGTGAATCAGTGAAATATGGTACACTCTTCTTGTACTAGAAAAAGCTCATAGGACCCACACTATACAATTGGGGAAAATATTAATATTATGAGGATAGGGGAAATGTTGAATTCTATTATAAGAAACCAATTGCTAGACACAGAAAGAATATTATAGATAATGGAGAGTTATCTCTAATTGTAAACAATTTTTATTACTTGTTTCTTATATCAATAGATATATCAATAGAGTAGTCTTTTTAAAGTGATTGCAAAATCTTCCTTAGACCTCTTTGCATAAACACTACAAGAAAGACAATTTTTCTTCCCTATTAATTTCATTGTGAGTTATATTCCTTCATTGATAATGACACATTTTACTTTGCACCTTTAACATCTCAGGAAACTGTAATGAAGAAAAAACAATCTTCTATGGCAACCAAAGGAAGTGTCAGATGGATTTTGATGTTTCCTTTGGTCTAGAACTTTGAGCAAAGTGATTTTTATTCAGCTGTAGAACATAAAACATTTTCCCCAAGATGGATAGCAAATCTAAAGCTTCCTTTAAAAAAAAAACAAAAACTGTATTAGTGTCAATTATTCTGCACAAAAATGCTATTCTGTTGAAGGGATCTGTCCCACAGATTTTCCCACAGATATTATAGGACTTGCATTAATGAATTCTAGCCACTGAAGAAATTCAGGCTATGTAACAGCCAATTGACAGGTGATGTCCTAGGACCTTAAGAAATGACAAAAAATAGCTCCCCTGCCTTATTTCCAAAGCCCAAGCAACAAGCATATAGAGTATTTCCCCAAAACTTTATGGGATACTTTTATACCCCATTTATATTCTTAACTTTTCTACATTGTAGATTGGTCTTTGTACAGATTTTATTCAACTTTATATTAAGGTTGTAATCATACGTTTAACACTTGTGGCTTTATTTACTTTTTAATCACATC